>SJXQ01008558.1:0-63511 GCA_006408695.1 Aepyceros melampus | reverse complement strand
TGGAATTCCATCACCTCCACTAGCTTTGTTCATAGTGATGCTTCCTAAGGCCCATTTGACTTCACACTCCAGGATGTCTGGCTCTAGGTGAGTGATCACACCACTGTGATTATCTGCGTTGTGAACATCTTTTTTTGTGCAGTTCTTCTGTGTATTCTTGCCACCTCTTCTTAATATCTTCTGCTTCTCTGAGGTCCTTATCATTTCTGTTCTTTATTGAGCCCATCTTTGCATGAAATGTTCCCTTGGTATCGCTAATATTCTTGAAGAAATCTCTAGTCTTTCCCATTCTATTGTTTTCCTCTATTTCTTTGCATTGATCACTGGGGGAGACTTTCTTATCTCTCCTTGCTATTCTTTGGAACTCTGCATTCAAATGAGTATATCTTTCCTTTTCTCCTTTGCCTTTTGCTTCCATTTTATCGTAGCTATTTGTAAGGCCTCCTCAGACAGCCATTTTGCTTTTTTGCATTTCTTTTTCTTGAGAATGGTCTTGATTCCTGTCTCCTGTACAATGTCATGTACCTCCATCCATCGTTAATCAGGCACTCTGTGTATCAGATCTGGTCCCTTAAATCTATTTCTTCAGTTCAGTTCAGTTCAGTCACTTAGTCGTGTCCGACTCTTTGCAACCCCATGAATTGCAGCATGCCAGGCCTCCCTATCCATCACCAACTCCCAGAGTTCATTCAGATTCATGTCCATCGAGACAGTGATGCCATCCAGCCATCCCATCCTCGGTCGTCCCCTTCTCCTGCTCCCAATCCCTCCCAGCATCAGAGTATTTTCCAGTGAGTCAACTCTTCACATGAGGTGGCCAAAGTATTGGAGTTTCAGCTTCAGCATCAGTACTTCCAAAGAAATCTCAGGGCTGATCTCCTTCAGAAATGACTGGTTGGATCTCCTTTCAGTCCAAGGGACTCTCAAGAGTCTTCTCCAACACCATAGTTCAAAAGCATCAATTCTTCTGTGCTCAGCTTTCTTCCCAGTCCAAGTCTCACATCCATACATGACCACCATGGAAAAACCATAGCCTTGACTAGACAGACCTTTGTTGGCAAAGGAATGTCTCTGCTTTTCAATATCTAGGTTGGTCATAACTTTTCTTCCAAGGAGTAAGGGTCTTTTAATTTCATGGCTGCTTCCTTCAGAAAGGACTGGTTGGATCGCCTTTCAGTCCAAGGGACTCTCAAGAGTCTTCTCCAACACCACAGTTCAAAAGCATCAATTCTTCTGTGCTCAGCTTTCTTCACAGTCCAAGTCTCACATCCATACATGACCACCATGGAAAAACCATAGCCTTGACTAGACGGACCTTTGTTGGCAAAGTAATGTCTCTGCTTTCGAATATACTATCTAGGTTGGTCATAACTTTTCTTCCAAGGAGTAAGGGTCTTTTAATTTCATGGCTGCAGTCACCATCTGAAGTGATTTGGGAGCCCCCAAAAAATAAAGTCTGACACTGTTTCCACATCTATTTGCCATGAAGTGATGGGGCCAGATGCCATGATCTTCGTTTTCTGAATGTTGAGCTTTAAGCTAACTTTTTCACTCTCCTCTTTCACTTTCATCAAGAGGCTTTTAGTTCCTCTTCACTTTCTGCCATAAAGGTAGTGTCATCTGCATATCTGTGGTTATTAATATTTCTCCCGGCAATCTTGATTCCAGCGTGTGTTTCTTCCAGCCCAGCGTTTCTCATGATGTACTATGCATATAAATTAAATAAGCAGGGTGACAATATACAGCCTTGACGTAGTCCTTTTCCTATTTGGAACCAGTCTATTGTTTCATAAGAATCTGCCTACCAATGCAGGAGACACATAGATACAAGTTCGATCCCTGGGTAGGGAAGGTCCCCTGCAAGAGGAAATAGCAACCCACTCCAGTATTCTTGCCTGGAAAATCCTATGGACAAAGGAACCTGGTGGACTACAGCCCTTGGGATCACAGATAGTCGGACACGACTTAGCGACTGTGTGCATGGGCTAATACACTCATATATATACATATATTTATATGTATATATACTTTTTAACATATCTTTACTCCCAGTCTGCAGTTTGTGGCTTGTCTTTTCACTTCCGGAACATNTTCTTTTTAATGGCTGAGTAATACTCCATTGTGTATATGTACCACAGCTTTCTTATCCATTCATCTGCTGATGGACATCTAGGTTGCTTCCATGTCCTGGCTATTGTAAAGAATGCTGTGATGAACAATGGGGTACACGTGTCTCTTTAAAAGTAGCTTCTTTTTACTTTTAGCTCCAGAAAAATGTAACTGTCAAAGAAGTGGATCCATTTCCCTATTATTTTATTATCTTTCAAAATCACATTCTGGTCATGTTATTCCCCTACTTTAAAATGCTTCAGAAGGCGAGGGTGGGACGACATGGGAGAATGGCAATGAAACATGTATAATATCATATGTGAAATGAATCACCAGTCCAGGCTCGATGCACGACACAGGATGCTCAGGGCTGGTGCACTGGGACGACCCAGAGGGATGGCATGGGGAGGGAGGCTGAGGGGGGTCCGGATGGGGAACACGTGCATATCCATGGCAGATTCAAATATCATCCTATAAGCATCTCCTCATGACATTATTTTTAAAACATTAACAGCTGTGTGATATTCCACTGCATATGTGCCATAACGTATTTAAATATATTCCTCCTTCAAGAAATATTTGGATTATTTCCAAACATTTGCTCTTATGACTAACTCTGCCATGAGCGATCTTATACATGTGATACAATTTTGACTTTACATTTAAAATGTTCACATCCCTGTCTCCTCCACAGACTCTGCAATATCAATACTGCGCCTACCTGTTACTTGAGTAGGTGCAATGACTTGGCTGGCGCTTGATGTTGAAGCTTCAGGAGCTACTTCCACAGGCATAGGAGGTGATGTTTTTTCAATCACTACTATATGAGGAGGGAGAGAATAAAAATGAAAATTAAAGCCTGTTACATGCATTGAGATCCCATTTCAAAATGTAAGCAAAATTTAGTCTAACAACATACCACAGTTAATTCTTGGATATTAAGAACAGCTATAGTTCCCTAAAGGTCATGATATTAACCTATAGCCCTGCTTTCCACATTTAGTGACAATATCTGAGAGCAATTTGGAAGTCAATAAAAATGATCCTTCATCAAATGATGAATCCTCAATAATGTTCTAATAATATGTACTACTCCAGACCACAGAAAACAGTGAAAGAAATTTTATCATTATAACACTTATAATACAGTAGTCTCCCTTTATCCATGGAGCATATATTCTAAGACCCCCAGTGGATGTCTGAAACTGTAGATAGTATCAAATCTATATATACTGTGTTTTTCCTACACTACTGGGCAGGAAGCATATAGAACGTGGATACTGGACAAAAGGATGATTCACGTCCTGGGCAGGATGGAACAGGATGGCGCGAGATTTCATCACGCTACTCAGAACAATGTGCAATTTAAAACGTATGAATTGTTTATTTCTGGAATTTTCCATTTAATATTTTTGGGCTGTAGCTGACCGCAGAAAGTAAAACCATGGATAAAGAAGGATCGACTGTACCATACTTACACTAGCATTATATGAGGATATTAATATACATAAGTGTATTTCATATTTCACTCACATAGGAATTCTCACGACTAAAACTTTAAAACCAGAGACACACAATAATCTTCGTCTTACTCTCTTATTCAGAGTACTCTTACAAACCGCACAAATCAGCACAGGCTACCTGGAAACTGTGGATGCAGATGAATGGTTGAAATGCCTGGAGAGAGCTGGGGTTGACCAGGCTCAAGTTTGGTTTTCTCTTGATCCAGTGAAGGTATTTCCTGGATGGTTGTATTAAAAGAGGGGAAAAAAAAGAGAACTGAGAGTAGGAATTTTTAGTTTCTACATATTACTATTTTTATTTCATTAATTCTACTCTTAGAAAGGCAACAAATATCATAGGATATTACATAACTTGTGCAACTGTATAAAAAAAAATTTTTTAAACATACTATTGATGTGCTACTATACTGAGCCCTTGAGTTTTCCTAGCAGGGCTGATCCATGCTCACACCCTCACCCATTTCCCAGAGGCTCAAAGCAAAAGGTTTCTTAGACATTTTAAACAAATGCCTTGGCTCAGAGGCCCATGTTTGGTCTAGAACAAGGCAAAACTAATCCCAGAGAAGAACTAAAATAAGCCGTCACCTCATTCACATGTGGCTTCTGCCCAAATAAAATGACCAGCCACATCCTGCAGATTAAAAACGGATACAGGTGTGTCATAAGACAGAACACACGAGACAGTCAAGTATGGTAAGTCTGCCAATTACTTTCCATCTCCACTCTCAGAATGCTGGTAGTTGAACAGCAACAGAAAAATAGGGACTTGGAGGAGACCAGGGATTTCCCCACACATCCTTCTACCCACTCTTATCGCCTGAACCACAGACTCGCACCCAGGACTCAGTTTCCAGTTACAGCTCTTGCAGACTGAACATCAGGCTAGGTAAAGGTCTGTGACCTCACCCACAGCGGTGTGGGGCCAGAGCACTCAGTTCACCACTCCTGTAAAAGCATTCATCAGGTTATCCTGCACACTCCTTCCCTCACTCTAATCACCGTCATCTTCCAGAAAACTCTCACTTCGCTGGCCTCTCCCTTTTATTCAGTTCAGTTCAGTCGCTCAGTCATGTCTGACTCTTTGTGACCCCATGGACTGTAGCATCCCAGGCCTCCCTGTCTATCACCAAATTCCACAGTCTACACAAACTCCTGTCCATTGAGTCAGTGATTCCATCTAACCATCTCATCCTCTGTCGTCCCCTTCTCCTCCCTTCTCAATCTTTCCCAGCATCAGGGTCTTTTCCAACGAGTCAGCTCTTCGTATCAGGTGGCCAAAGTATTGGAGTTTCCGCTTCAACATCAGCCCTTCCAATGAACACTCAGTTCTTTAGGATGGATTGGTTGGATCTCCTTGCAGTCCAAGGGACTCTCAAGAGTCTTTTCCAACACTACAGTTCAAAAGCATCAATTCTTCAGTGCTCAGCTTGCTTTATAGTCCAACTCTCACATCTATACATGACCACTGGAAAAACCATAGCATTGACTAGATGGACCTTTGTTGGCAAAGTAATGTCTCTGCTTTTGAATATGCTGTCTAGGTTAGTCATAACTTTTCCTCCAAGGAGTAAGCGTCTTTTAATTTCATGGCTGCAGTCACCATCTGCAGTGATTTTGGAGCCCCAAAAATAGTCCGCCACTGTTCCCACTGTTTCCCCATCCATCTGCCATGAAGTGATGGGACCGGATGCCATGATCTTAGTTTTCTGAATGTTGAGCTTTAAGCCAACTTTTTCACTCTCCTCTTTCACTTTCATCAAGAGGCGCTTTAGTTCACAGCCCTTCCAATGAACACTCAGTTCTTTAGGATGGATTGGTTGGATCTCCTTGCAGTCCAAGGGACTCTCAAGAGTCTTTTCCAACACTACAGTTCAAAAGCATCAATTCTTCAGTGCTCAGCTTGCTTTATAGTCCAACTCTCACATCTATACATGACCACTGGAAAAACCATAGCGTTGACTAGATGGACCTTTGTTGGCAAAGTAATGTCTCTGCTTTTGAATATGCTGTCTAGGTTAGTCATAACTTTTCCTCCAAGGAGTAAGCGTCTTTTAATTTCATGGCTGCAGTCACCATCTGCAGTGATTTTGGAGCCCCAAAAATAGTCCGCCACTGTTTCCACTGTTTCCCCATCCATCTGCCATGAAGTGATGGGACCGGATGCCATGATCTTAGTTTTCTGAATGTTGAGCTTTAAGCCAACTTTTTCACTCTCCTCTTTCACTTTCATCAAGAGGCGCTTTAGTTCCTCTTCACTTTCTGCCATAAGGGTGGTGTCATCTGCATATCTGAGGGTATTGATAGTTCTCCTGGCAATCTTGATTCCAGCTTGTGCTTCTTCCAGCCCAGCGTTTCTCATGATGTACTCTGCATATAAATTAAATAAGCACGGTGACAATATACAGCCTTGACGTATTCCTTTTCTTATTTGGAACCAGTCTGTTGTTCCATGTCCAGTTCTAACTTTTATTGGGTTGGCCAAAAAGTTCGTTCAAATTTTTCTGTAAGATGTTAAAGAAAAACCTTCTCTCCTAGCTTTCTTATCACCTTTTCTGCTCTTAATAAAATAGATATCCTGCCTGAGTACCTCAAAGACCCAATTTTGAGGCATGAGTGCTTACAGGGTAACTCCATTTAGATATTCTACAAATCCCTCAAACCTATCCCTTCCCAAAAATATCCAGGCTCTGATTCCAACTTCTTCATCTCTGTGAATGCCACAGTCGTTGATCTGTCCAGGTTTAAAGTCACTTTCCATTCCTCATTCCAAGCCCTGACTATTTCCACTATTCCTTATATTGGTTCATCTTTTCCCACACCCACAGCCCCCTACTACCTTCATCTGCACTCACTCTCATTCTCAGTTCATTGCAGTCGTCTAATTGGCCTCTCAAGCTTCCTCTTCCCTTATCTCAGTTAATCCCATTGTGTTGCATCTTCTAGAAACAGAGCACTTACTACTTTCCCCCTCACATTTCCCCCTCTTCTTAAGAATATAGACTAGCTTTCCTATTACCCATTGAAAGCTGACCCCAATCAGGCTCAACTACACCCCATCCCCTGCAGCCCAAGGTCAATGCTACCAAGGAGTGGACCATAACCAGGTGTCAATCAACTCCTGCAGCTTACAGAGAGGATCCCAGACTTGTGCCCTCCGTCCCCCATTGCCCAGGAGCATGGGGCAGTGGACTTCCTACTTCCTGATCCATGCCACTTCTCCACTTGACAAGTGGGTCCAGCTGAGGAGGCCGATATTTCCCCACTGGTTATAACTGCAGTTTGGTATTCCAAGCCTTCCAAAGCACCTCCCATGTTCTCTGAGTCTTTCCTGCTCCCCTCAGTGACCTCGTACTGTCCCCACCCTCCACTGCACCTTTCTGCACATAATTTCTCATCAGCGGATCACCCTGCTTTCTCTCCACTGATCTTTAAGAACACGAGATCTCCACAGAAAGTCAAGACCATGAAGTCCACGGCTGCATTTTCCCCACTGCCTCCTCTCCGAGCACACACAAGAAAAATTTCAGGCCATCTTTCAGAGTCTTTATGAAAGTTTCACAACCTCAACCATAAACAGAGGGGAAGAAAATCAGATAAGATGAGGTTGTCAGGGAGCTGGCTGGACCATCATGTGCTAAAGGATTCCTCCCACTTATAAACCAGAACTAAATTCAAAATCAACAAAATTGCAAACTACCGTACGTCACTGATCTTTAGAGATGCTCTCCAAGAGCAGCAAATTACCCATGAAAAATATGCAAATCTCTTGTACTTCTTTTGGGGGTCAGCATAAAAACATTTTTCCTTACTGGATGCTATCATTCTAAAATCATTCCTTCTTTTCTGGATTCTGTCAGCACTTTTAATGTTTGTGTTATTCTATCCCCATACTTGTAAACTAAAGATTTTTAAAACTATTTATAATATTTTACAGAGGTCTATGTCCCCATCTAAAGCCTAATACTACATTCTTATGAGAGAATGAACACTACACAAATGTATAAATATACAATAATTACCTAATTTTCATGTTACCAATAAATCTTCAGACAAGGAACGATATTATATAAACAGGACAGAGCTTCAGCAAATGCCAATATTTTCTACTAACAAATCTCACAATTTGGTGTCCCATTTCATGGCCCCCCAAGATGAAAGATTAAAATTTCTCTAAAATTTTAAGGAAGCAATATCCCAGTACTTGATTATCAATTTCAAGGGTAAGTTCTGCTCATACTCCAGTTTAAGTCAAACATGCATATAAAATTTTAGTTGAAGTAAGAAGTATGTCACTCAGTATATATATGAACTCTGAGAATAACACAATTACATAAACATGTCAGAATCTTTCTTTCCATAGATGTTCCAGGCCATAAACTAACTCTCTGAATTTCACTTAAGTCCCTGATTCCCACCAGGCCCATCATTTTCATCTCCCCAGATTTAAGTTCCATGAGAACAAGCAGATTCATCTGATTTGGTCTCTACTATTTCCCTAATATTCAGCATAGTGCCAGTCATATAGCAGGTGCTCAATAAATGTTTATTGAATGAATGGCTATTATTCAATATATTTCCTTAAGTGAAATGATATATAATAGACATGTTACTATATTTAAGTCTTAAAAAAATCACACATAATCTAGAAGGAATCACTATGAAGGTAACAAAAGAATACTTGCAAACAATGAATAAATTACCTTCTCAGGAGGTACAGTTGCCACTAAAACCAAAAAAGAAAGAAGGACATTAGTACAACTCAAGACAGTCTACTATATAATAGTTCAATTTTTAAAACACAACAAAAGTTCAGTCTCCAAAAGGATTAAGAATCAAACTACATCAAGTGCAGAATTATAGTCAACTACCATTTTGGAGCATTTTACACATGACTGATGGGAAAACTGTATGTCATTCCTCAATTGCAGGAGATCAGACAGTTCTTTCCAACTCACTAACTATTAAAGTTATAGGAGGCAACACTTCCTGATGCATTGTCTCAGGCCTACTCACAATTTTGGAGCACTTTCCATGCCTTAGAAAAGGAACATTTTCATTACAGTTAGCCTTAACATAATAAACAATGTTTGAAATGCTTTCTGATATCAGTGTTAAAAAAAATAAATGCCCCTGTTTCAATAAGAGACCTAAGAAAGGGTGCTGCATTCTTGGTGCACACTGATCTTTAATGAAGCCCTGTGAGCATTTTCAGAAAGATATTCTAACAAGATTACCAAAAAAAAAAAAAATCAAATCACAAGCCAGAAAGATTCAATGAGCAATTAACATCACTATGTTGAACAAATCACAGATTACACAATCACCAACATTATTATAGGGTGGTGGTGGTAGTGATTATGCCTTTCCATTTTGAAACACTTCAAAAATCAGTTGTAGAATTACTCCTCAAATCTTAGATCAATAATCACAGGGATTCTGCTCATGAGTCAACATCTCCATAAACATTAGTATAAGATATGGTAGATGCATTACTCCTAAACACAATCAGGATACCAGATTGCTACTGCTGCTGCAACATTCTTGTGGTTAGAAAAAGTCAATAAACCTTCTATCTTATCTAACCCACCACCAAGAAACTCTTGAGGCAGACTCTGGACCACAGCCCATTTTCTCCTGCTTATGAAGAGGAGGAGGAATTGCAAACATCTGGCAACCATCCAGGAACCAACTGGCCAGCACTGCCTATCTTAGGTGAGGTCCTACCTCATCTGCCTAACCAAGGAGAAGTGCAGCAAGTGAGAGAGTGGACTTAACTGGGCTACAACCCATGAAGGTTCAGAGCCCTGAAGAGAGACCTCTCTTCCTTGCCACACTCCCAATGCCTCATCTAACTTGAGCCCCTTCTCTCCTCACAAAATCCATAAATGCACACCCTGAATTCCCATCCAAGATCCAAGTGTGAAAGACCAACAGAAGCTTTATTAAAGCCAATACCTATCCCACACAAAGTTAAGATTTTTGTTCATCCTATCTGGGGTGAGCACTTCTGTGGTAAAAAAGATATTCAAAGTATTGGACATGCTGGCTTCTATGAAGAGACAAAGACAGATAGTCCTTCTTTCTGAAACAGAACCAATTGTCTCTAGTCTCTTTCTGAAGAAGAAGGCCTTAACCACCTCCTGGGAGAAAAAATGTGTTCTTGGTTCTATCACATGCTGTTCGTATGACATTTGCAAGTCGGTTGCTCTATGTCTCCAGTTCTCAAAATGCAAATCAAAGGACTTCACTAGGTGGACTCTCTCCAAAATCCTTTTCAAGGACCCTATCCTCCTTCATTTTGCTGCCCATTATCCTGACTTCCCTTCTATTTCATGGAAGCTCAGTTGATACTTCAAACCTTTGGATTCCACTTTTTAAGGTAAATACATATTTATTAAACAGCTCTCTAGATACAGAAGCAAATTCTGGCTTTTCTCTGAAAAATCTAAGCCACTATCCAGGAGTAAACAGCAAGAAAAAGTAGCCCCCAAACATAAGACAATGTCATTAGATTATCATGGAATACTGTCACAATTGTTCTGGAGCAGTGGTTCTCAATCAGGAGTAATTCTTCCCCAAGGGGACATTTAGTGATATTTGGACATCTTTTTGGTTTTAACAACCAGGATGGGGAGGGTGCTACTGGCAGTAGAGGTTAGAGGTCAGGGATGTTGCTAAACATCCTATAATGCCAGAGCAGCCCCTCATATCAAAGAATTATCCACCCCAAATTGTCAATAGTGCTGAGGCTGAAGCCCCTATTGTAGAAGTTACATACAGGGAAACCAAAGACACACAAGATAGATGACTAGCTCCATGATCCATTTCCACTCTCACCTTCTGGCTCCACCGCTCCTGGCCCCTGTTCCCGGGAGAAGGTCAGGGCCTCCACTGGTTCTTCCTTGGCTGGGAGAGGTGGAGGATGAGTACTTTTAGCAACAGGTTGAGTGTTCTTTGGCTTGACAAATACAGGTCCTTTACCTACATGGTGATGGATTGGCCTGCGTCTATGAACGCCAGAAACCGTATAACCCATTCCACCAGGACAGATTTCCTTAAAAGCAGCTAGATTTGGGATGGGAAAATATTCCTTTTAAAAATCTAAAAGTGCAAACTTATACAGAGGAAAACAGCATGATGAATATCGCTTAATAAATCATCACTAATTTATAGTTACATTAAAAAACTTAAAGAACAGATGCAAAATGCTCGAATTTCTCTCAAACTTGCATATTTATAGGAAAAAACTCAATTCTTCTAGTTAACATTTCTCCATCTGTTAGTTCCTTATCTTACACAATCAGAATATTATATATAGAGAGAGCACATATTTTATATATCAAATTATATATATCAGCAACAAATTAAGAGATAGTATACATATATTTTATATTTAATATTCTTTATCACACTATGTATTACACATAAAATATATGTAATACATGAGATTTTTAGGTACAGAACATACTGTATAGATTATATATAGATATCTCAGAGGAGGGTATAACATCAGTAGAAATCAGACTTTTCTCTTGCTTTGGTCTAATTTCATTAACTGTTAACCAGGAATTCAGTAACATCTAAATTAAATGACTAGCAAGAAGGTTAAAAAAGAAAAAGCAGTCACTATTGAGTGAAATGAGGTGTTGAAATCATCCTAATTTGATTCCCATTGAAGAAACCAAAGATGAAGAAACCAGGGTGGGGAGTATCAGTGATATGCAGAGGTTGGTTAAGAAGAATTGAAAAGGGCAAGTGGTTTTGAAGAAATACTCTCAGGATGGTGAAAATGAAGCCAGTCAAAGACACATGTTAAAGAGATGACAGGTAGAAATGAAGGGAAAAGGACATACCAAGTTAGAATGTAGTTATTTTCAAGGGGAGGGGTGACAAGTGAGCAAAAGCCAGACCACAACCAACTGGTTGAATTATTGTGAGGACAAGGAGATATTCTGTATCCTGTAACTGCTATTCCTGCCAGGAAAGTGGTTTTGTACACTTAAAAAATATCAGCCGGGCACACGTGATTTCCTAACCTTCATTGCATAATCACCAGGAATAAGTCAAGGGGGAAGACAAGAGAGGCAAGGCTATGTGTGGCCTGAGGAGGAAAAATCCACCTAATCTCTTTGGTGTTGGTACTGGAGGCAAGTTACCAAACGCAGACAGCAAGGGGCTTACAGTCAACTCCTTCATTTCTACCTTTAAAACTGAAAGTAAAATAAGTCACTTTTCACTTCCACTGAACAAGAGATCTCCTATTAATGTTCTGGACCTAAAATTAGTTCTCAGTAAAAATAATACTCTAAAATACTCCTTAAAGCATGCTAAAATACTATTTTTCTAAGGATCACACATTAAATGGTAGAACCTCATTTTTACGTTCAACTATGAAATACAATTTTCATGTGAAAGAACAGAAATTTCTAGAAAAAGTTTTTCTATCAAATACTTGAGGTATATGAAATAACTAAACATTACTTTCATGAAAATCATCTTACAATCAAAAATTGGTTAAGTATCCAAATTTTATCTTTAATATTATTTTCAAACTTAGTGACTTGACTTTATGGGAAAATCTTCCTGTGTTACATTCACTTTCTTGATTTATGCTTCATGTAAGGGCTACAAAAGTTATCAAAACAGAACTTAAAGAGAAATGGGTCTATGAATTATCAAGATCATTAATTTCACTGATTATTACTTTTTAATCCTGAGCAGATCAGACTCCTCAGGAGCTACTAGGGCCTTCTGGAGATGTCTCAAGTCATGCAGTATACCAAAACGTCATCAACATTATACTATCTCTGCCTCACCAGTTCTTTCTGATCCTAGGCAACAACCAAAGTGGCTTGTGATCATTATATTTATATTTAAAACTTGCCTGCAACAGTGCAAGTTATAGGCGTAAGACATTAAATGTCTCTGTGAGAGTGAACGCACTTCCATAGATGGGAACCACCTTATCAAACAAGAAATCAAGTAGACGTCTTATGCCCACTCCATGTCAGTGAAATAGGTACACCACTCTCTTTTTCCTATATATATATATATATATATATATATAATATTATGCCCAGTATTTGCAAGTATGTTTCTTTCTCTTCCATTTAACTCTACTTGACCTTGCTTGAGAAGTTGGTGATGCCTTGGGATACGTAAGGCACTAGATAAATATATGCTTTCAGAGCATTAAGCAATTATGTACTCAGCTAAAGGATAAAGAATCATCACTTCTTATATTCAGTTCCCATCCAGAAGTTCATAGGAGGACCTGCCCTTGAGTTATGAATTTTCATAGCATAAATTCAATTGTGAATATAATTTTCTCCATTTCCACCTGGAGAAATCAAGCATGATGTTCTTAATAGAACCTGACAGGCACCCATTCAATACATGAGTTAAAAGAGTTAACCTACATCAGGTCTAGTGACCATGTAGGCAGTGAACAGCCACTCATCAGAAAAGCGCAAGCCCCACACGGCCTTCCGGCATCTCCGCACTTTTAAACAGCAGAAACTAGGGACAGCAACTAGGGATAAAAAGCAATGGCTTTTCTTAACATCCAAAAGGAAGTCTAATGTTACACACAAATGGGAAAAGCTCTTTGCATGTAATTTTTTCCACTGATTCAACCTCATACATTCATGGTCTGTTCAAAAGGATAAAAACACATTGTATTACTAATAACTGATTTAAAGTCAGAAACCACAAAGAACCTATGCTGTCCAAATCATCCTGTGTGGCCGGGAATGAATGGCACATGCCGGGGCACGTCTTACCTGTGCCTGGAAGGGGACATTTCTCACAGTGTGGGCCCCAGGCTTTGCCCACACTACAACAGCAGAGCTGCTTGGTGAGGTGCACAGACAGAGGGTGCATGCACTGCCTTCCGGAACTGACAAGTCGGTAACACGGCCCTTTCTCTTCCGAGATCACAGGGGTGTCCGCTGAAGCAGAGAGATAAGGCCTGATGTCACCCAAGAAATGACAAAAACCAGTTTGACATTTCATATAAATACTAAAAGCAACCTTAAATTTTGTATTAGAAGCCATACTTCAGGATAAATCTATCTAGATGTAGGGCATTACCCTACCTGATTTAGGGTCAGCTGACCTATGGAGTCTTAGGAGTCAGGATATCAAACATCCCTGTCATTGCCTGGCCCCTTCTTCCATTTTAGCTAGTGCTAAAAATCAGTTATATGATCCTTTAATTAGAACTTAAAATTTAAAAGTATCAGTTATGTGTGCATGAATGAAAATAAATCATTGCAACCAAAATAAACCTGCCTAAATAAACCTAACTGTCAAAATCGTGATTTCATTTGCTGTTTTGTAATTAGCCATAATAGAGTTTATTTTGGGCTTCCCTGGTAACTCAGCTGGTAAAGAATCCACCTGTAGTGCAGAAGGCCTGGGTTCAATCCCTGGGTTGGGAATATCCCCTGGAGAAGCAAACGGCTACCCATTCCAGTATTCCAGCCTGCGGAATTCCAAGGACTATATAGTCCATGGGTTGCAGTCAGACACAACTAAGTGACTTTTACACACGCACAGAGGTTATTTTACGATAGCATCTATTGAATACCCCAGTACTACGGAAAATCAGGAGTTGAACATAATTTATACAAATCAACTATTACTCTTCTTACTTGCAGGACAGTGAGAGCCTGCAGGGCCTCATCCAGTCTCATTCTAGACCAGCGACCAGAAATCGGAGGCTAAGAGCAGCTTCTGACTGGCACTGCCACACAAGGCCCCCTGTCCAGCCAGAAAGCTGCCAGAGAAGGAACAAAAGACACCCTCACACCTCACAAAACATCTTAAAAAGCACATCAGCCCATATTCATACAACATCTAAGTCCTAATTCGGATTCTTCTATAAATGCAGATGAGACTTCATTAAACTAACAGCTACTGGGCAAATGAGGTGAATATGAGAGAGAAAGGCACATCCCTGTCTTCACAAAGATCACTTTCTAAAGTAGATGTGCGTGGAGAAGGTTTTTACGGGGCCAATTCCAGGCCAGGTCGGCACTGTTGCACACACACCAAGCTTGATGGTCACCTCCCAGTTCTCTCTTCTACATCAAGACAAGCTCTTCTCTATTGCACTATTGGCCAAATGAGGTTTTCCCAATTTGCTTTTCCCTTACTCAATTGCTATAGCACTTGGAGCTTCCAAATCAACTTCCCTTTCCCCTCAAAGCTGTATATTCATTCTCACAAAAGGACTGACATCTCTGCTACAAGAAACAATCTCACACTATGAAGGTACTACAGCACAGTGAAGAGAGCAAGGGTTTTTAGAGCCAGACAGACCTGGGTTCACATAGTAGGTCTACCACTTGCCAGCAGCATAACCCAGGAAAGTGACTTTGACTAACTGCAATGGTTTGTATGTGCCAAACTGACTGGGCCATGATAACCCAGATATCGGATCAAAGACAGGTCTCAATGTTGATGTGAAAGTATTCTGCATATGAGATTAACATTTAAGTCAAGAGATTTTGAGTCAAGCAGATAACTCTAGAATGTGGATTGTCCTTATCCAAGCAGTTGAAGTCCTTAGGAGAAAAGACTGATCTCCTCAGAGTTAGAAGACATTTTGCCAGCAGACGACCTTCAAACTCCGGCTGCAACATTAATCCTCCCCTGGGACTCCACTTCCCTGCCAGCCTACACTGATGATTTGGGGCTTGCCAACTTACTCCTTGGAAGGAAAGTTATGACCAACCTAGACAGCATATTGAAAAGCAGAGACATTACTTTGTCAACAAAGGTCTGTCTAGTCAAGGCTTGGTTTTTCCAGTGGTCATGTATGGATGTGAGAGTTGGACTATAAAGAAAGTTGAGCACCAAAGAATTGATGCTTTTGAACTGTGGTGCTAGAGAAGACTCTTGAGAGTCCCTTGGACTGCAAGGAGATCCAACCAGTCCATCCTAAAGGAGATCAATCCTGGGTGTTCATTGGAAGGACTGATGTTGAAGCTGAGACTCTAATACTTTGGCCACCTGATGCAAAGAGCTGACTCATTTGAAAAGGCCCTGATGCTGGGAAAGATTGAGAGCAGGAGGAGAAGGGGACAACAGAGGATGAGATGGTTGGATGGCGTCACCAACTCAATAGACATGAGTTTGGTAGACTCTGGGAGTTGATGATGGACAAGGGAGGCCTGGCGTGCTGCAATTCATGGGGTCACAAAGAGTCGGACACGACTGAGCAATTGAACTGACTGAACTTCCACAATCATGAGAGCCAGTTCCTTCAAAATCCCTTCCCATCCATCCACCCTGCTGGCTGCACACCTCTGGAGAGAATGTTAATACAGCAGCTGAGCTTCAACAACTCCCTGACTTATAAGTGACAAGCTCAATGTGTAGACTAGATTTATCATACGCTAAACATTTGGTTCAGAGTAGACACAAAACACATGTCAGCCTCCCTTATTAATAAAACCAGGTAGTTCCATCCTCTTAAGGGCATTTGAACACATCTTGATCACTATTTAGTCGCAGAGTTTCAACCAACCAAAAATATTTGGAAAGAAAGATATGAGTGAACTGGAAGATGGGAGCAGTGGACTGAGGGGAGCCAAGGACACCTTCCTAAGCCTTCAAAACTTAGCTCCTCTAGTAAAGCCAAGTTTGCCCAAAACTACTCAAAATGTGGTAAAAGGGAGAAGTTTGAGTTTTTTCTCTTCCTTTTCCTACTCACTTTCTGGAGTCTGTGCCAGTCAGCTGTGAAGAATCAAAGGTCACAGAAGTAAAACAAAATGTAAGGGAATAGTTATTACCTCCAAAGGATAGTACATTTCTGAATGACTGACCATCACTTATACAGCACATATATGTGTATGTGTGTGTCTGTCTGTTTCTATAAGTAGGTTGTATAATCTGAAAAACATATACATAGTTCTAATATAGTCAGCTCACCAAGGATTTTGCTCCAAAATTTCTCCTCCAAAGTGTTTGGAATTCACAACACATATTTCCATAGAAACAGTGTCGGGTCGACTCACAAGAGCCTATTTTACACACGTGCTGTGTGCTTAGTCACCCAGTCATGTCTGACTTTTTGCAACCACATGGACTATATAGCCTGCCAGGCTCCTTTGTCCATGGGATTCTCCAGGCAAGAATACCGCAGTGGGTAGCCTTTCCCTTTTCCAGGGGATCTTCCCGACCCAGGGATTGAACCCCGGGTCTCCTGCATTGCAGCTGGATTCTTTTTCACCATCTGAGCCAACAGAGAAGCCCATTTCACATGTGGCAGGGCTTAATGATAACACTAATAGCATTAAGTTCTAGATCCCAAGAACAAGGGCCATTTAAAGCAGAGCAGAGTTTCCCCAAGCCCTGGACACTGGCAAATGGTGACACTGGCCCGCTGCACTGACTTATCCATGTTCACTCCCTTGTGCCCACTCACCTGCATATCCAGGGTGGTGACACTATCTCAGGTACCACCCCCTTATGCTCACCCTGGTCTCCTAGCCAAGGCCTTTACTTTGAAGTAGCACATTGGGCCTGCTGCCCAAACTCCCAATCAGTAGTTCAGTTTTCAAGGGATTAGTATATAAATATACTGGTGTGTAAGTGAATGATAAGAGACTGCTGGTTCATTCAAGTGAGTCTCTAGTTGAGACTCCCAGGCATGGCATACACAAGTAAACTTTTAGGCATTTTATCATACGGAGAATAGCTAATTCCTAAGTATCTTCTCCTGAAAGGTCTCTTTTATAGGTTTTTGTTCTTCCCTCATTTCCTAACACCAAGATTTTCCCTAAGTGCTGGGGTACTGGCGTTCTTTTTCCATGACAGCTTCCAAAGCACTTCAAGTTGGGGGCAGTCTTTAAGGGAATAAGAATCGTCGGCTTACAAAGTCATCAAAACTCAACTGTTGTACTTATTTTTATAAAGATTTTTTAAAAACTAATCATTTTGAGGTGTTCAAAATGTACTTCATTTTTTATTAAAAAATTCTATTTACACTTAAAACTCAACTGTTGGTGTGTCGGAACATCAGACCATGTTGCAACCAAACATTTTGCTTCATCCCAAGTACACATAAGCTACTAACTAATAAAAAAATCTGCTCCTTTGAAGATGGAAGAAAACCCAGGAGGAAGCCAGTGAAAAGCCTTGGGTTACATAATTAATTTTACTGATGTTCCTATGATTCAAATTTTCAAAAGTATTAATGTATGCCTCCCTCAGATTTCTAATAGGATGTGATACTTAAAATGACCTCTATTGTAATGCCTAAGTCATCTGTTATTCTTTTATCATTTTAAATGACTTAGTGGCAATTTCACTTATTTCATTAAACACTTCCATAAACCCAGGAACAATATGCTACCTAGAATGATGCAACACTGGTGTTTCTGTTGTCTGAGTACTATCTTTAATCACAGATGGGAAGCCTGGTTGTAAAGGATAATTCATTACTGTTAGTATACTACATTTATTATTTAAAATATGATAAACAGGATTAAACATTCTATTGCATCATAAGGATTTACACTATACTCAAAAAAAAAAGAAAGAAAGAAAGAAAGAAAGAAAATGAGTATTGCCCAAAGATTGCTAAAGGATTGGTGGAAATGGAAATGGGATAGAATAGTGAGGAGGAATTACAAAGCATGCTGATGGGTTCATATATGTCAGTCAGTTCAGTTGCTCAGTCATGTGCCACTCTTTGCAACTCCATGGATTGCAGCATACCAGGCCTCTCTGTCCCTCACCATCTCCTGGAGTAAACTCAAACTCACATCCACTGAGTCAGTGACTCCATCCAGCCATCTCATCCTCGTCTCCTCCTCATCTCGTCTTCAATCTTTCCCAGCATCAGAGTCTTTTCAAAAAGTCAGTTCTTTGCATCAGGTGGCCAAAGTATTGAAACAGGAGTTTCAGCTTCAACGTCAGTCCTTCCAATGAACACCCAGGACTGATCTCCTTTAAGATGGACTGGTTGGATATCTTTGCAGTCCAAGGGACTCTCAAGAGTCTTCTCCAACACCACAGTTCAAAAGCATCAATTCTTCAGCACTCAGCTTTCTTCATAGTCCAACTCTCACATCCACACATGACTCCTGGAAAAGCCATAGCCTTGACTAGACGGATCTTTGTTGGCAAAGTAATGTCTCTGCTATTTAATATGCTGCCTAGGTTGGTCATTACTTTCTTATAAGGAGTAAACATCTTTTTATTTCATGGCTGCAGTCACCATCTGCAGTGATTTTGGAGCCCAGAAAAATAAAGTCTGACACTGTTTCCACTGTTTCCCCATCTATTTCCCATGAAGTGATGGGACCAGATGCCATGATCTTTGTTTTATGAATGCTGAAGTTTAAGCCAACTTTTTCACTCTTCTCCTTTACTTTCATCAAGAGGCTTTTTAGTTCCTCTTCACTTTCTGCCATAAGGGTGGTGTCATCTGCATATCTGAGGTTATTGATATTTCTCCCGGCAATCTTGATTCCAGCTTGTGCTTCTTCCAGTCCAGCATTTCTCATGATGTACTCTGCATATAAGTTAAATAAGCAGAGTGACAACATACAGCCTTGACGTACTCCTTTTCCTATTTGGAACCAGTCTGTCGTTCCATGTCCAGTTCTAACTGTTGCTTCCTGACCTGCATACAGGTTTCTCAAGAGGCAGGTCAGGTGGTCTGGTATTCCCATCTCTTTCAGAATTTTCCACAGTTTATTGTGATCCACACAGTCAAAGGCTTTAGCATAGTCAATAAAGCAGAAATAGATCTTTTTCTGAAACTCTCTTGCTTTTTTTGGTTAGTATTCTGTGATTGTGGTTTTCAGCTGTCTGCCCTCTGATGGAGAAGGATAAGAGGCTTATGAAAGCTTCCTGATGGGATAGACTGACTGAGGGGATTAGTGGGTCTTGTTCTGATGGGCGGGGCCATGCTCAGTAAATCCTTAATCCATTTTTCTGTTGCTGGGTGGAGCTGTGTTACCTTACTGCTATTTACCTGGGGCCAAACTATGGTGGAGGCAATGAAGATAATGGTGACCTCTCTCAAAAGATCCAATGCATGTACTGTTACAGTCTATGCTCCCAACCCTGCAGCAGGCCACCACTGACCCATGACTTCACCAGAGACTCCCAGACACCCACAGGCAAGTTTCCTGTGGGGTCACTATTCCTTTCTCCTGGGTCCTGGTGTACCAGGGTCTGTTGTGCCCTCCAAGGGTCTATCTCCCAGTCCTATGTAAGTTCTGGCAGCTCTATGGTGGAGTTAATGGCGACCTCCTCCAAGACGACTTATGCCATACCCACAGGCAGAGCCCTTGTCCCTGCAGCAGACCGCTGCCAACCCATACTTCCACAGGAAACACTCAAACACAGTTCATATATGTAGGAAATTTTAAATATGGGTTTTGCAGATTCTATTTTTTTGCAGGGCATATTGTAAGACTAGGGTACACAGACTCAGGTACTCTGTAGAGAGGGGAAAACATTTCAGAAGCATAAAACCTACCGCAAATACCATAATCAGTCAGTCAAGAAAACAAATGTTTTGCTCTTGGCAACAGACATGGGGAAAATCTTCCAAAGTAATAAACATACAGCTCTAAACCCAAGTATAGTATTGAATCATCACCATATATTCAATGCTGATGGTGATTCCATTACAAACCATAGTAAGAAGGTAAGGCACTATGGTTCTCACAGCTAAGCTCCCCAATTATACATTAAACAACTTATGAGTTAATTATAGGGTTGTACAACCAACTCTGTAACACTCTCAAAGGCATGCTGCTCTTATTGATTCTAACATTATTAAACAGACATAAATGAATCTGGTACTTGGAAGAAGTTGAAAACTGCCAAGACTTGAGAAGATAGCTAGTCTCTCCTAGTAGTTTGTTTTTACTCCTCCCCCACCCAAACACCTCCAATATCCTTACTCGTTTCTTGGAGGAAATTCCACATTAGCGTTTCATGTCTTTAGACTTAGAGTCCCAGTGGAATGAGTGTTGGGATGCAGGTGTGGGAATCAGGTAACACTGTTAGGAGGAGTCCAACAGATGACTTACTAAGGAAGCAAGAGCCTCGTGTAAGAGCCTTTTCAGGAAATGGGCTATTAAAAACCAATTCTGGGAGAATAAAAATTTTAAAAATGACCCTGAGGCCATGCAGAGTGAGACTAGTATTATACAGTGAGACTAAATAGTGGTTCCACTTAAATATATGACTTGCTCCTCTCAATTTAGACTAGTTTCCTCTTCCTGATTAAAGGCTCAGCTAGTGGTGTGAGACAGAGTTTCAATTTTGGGCTCTACCTCTTATAGGCTGTGTTACTTTTGGAAAGATCCTTACCCTCTCTGTGCCTCAATCTTTTCATTTCCCAAATAGGAAGAACAACAATACAAGCCTCACAGAGATCCTGTAACTATGATATTTGGTAACCCATGCAAAGTACTCATCACAGTGCCTGGCACTTAGTAAGTACACAGTCAAGATTGCTACACTAATGTCACAGTTGGAGTTGTTACTGCTTTTATCTGGGAGCAAACACTGGGCACAGATCTGTTTGTGTAACCTCAAGGCCATGATGCTATGTGGTCACTAAGTGAGGAAAACTAGGGGTCTAAGCTAAGACAGCCACAGCAGAAGCTGGAGGAAAGGAAAAAGCATAAAACAGATTATGAAGATTTAATGACTTTCTTGAAGACCAAAGGAGACAAGAGAGTCAGGGATGACAAAGAGGCTCCCAGCCTCACTTCTGGGGAAGAATAATCTTACCATGGACAAAACCACCAGGTCAGGAAAGAAAGCCCATTTTGCTCTCTCTGCCAGAGACATCTTGGTGGTCATTTACCCAATCAGTTTTACAAAAACGCATCTAGAACTATGAGATCCAATTCATTAGCCCCTGCTCACATACTGCTCCTTTGATAAAATGTAGTGAGATACTGCTCAGCGTTATGTGGCAGCCTATGAATGGGAGAAGAGTTTGGATGAGAATGGATACATGTATATA
Source organism: Aepyceros melampus (assembly GCA_006408695.1). Classification (NCBI taxonomy): domain Eukaryota; kingdom Metazoa; phylum Chordata; class Mammalia; order Artiodactyla; family Bovidae; genus Aepyceros; species Aepyceros melampus. The sequence goes on along the minus strand of SJXQ01008558.1, from coordinate 41,869 downwards.
TGCATGGCTGAGTCCCTTCGCTGTTGACCTGAAACTATCACAACATTGTTAATTAGCTATACTCCAATATAAAATAAAACGTGGAAAAAACTGAAGACAGATACAATTAAAAATTCAATCTCTTTGGCACACCAGCCACCTATGACTAGTATCTATCACCTCAGACAATGTAGATACAGAACATTTCCATCATCACAAAAAGTTCTATTGGACAGCACTGATTTAGTCCAAAAGTCAGAAATCTTTCTCTGTGAAAGGCAAGACAAACATTTTAGGCTCTGTGGTCCATATGGTCTCTATTGCAACTTCTCAGCTCTGCCAACGGCTATTTCACAGCCGTGGATAGTATGTAAATGAATGGACAGAATGTGTTCCAATAAAACTATTTACAATTACAGACAATGGGGCACATTTGGCCCATGGGCTATTATTTGCCAATTCCTGATCTAGAACCCTAAATTTAAAGCACAAAACCCAATTCTATAATCTCCAATGTCAAGGATCAGCTATATGATCTTGAAAAGTTACTTAAACTCTCCTGGCTTCAGTTTCCTATTGTGTGAAATAATTCCTATCTCTTCAAGGAAGCTGAAGAAACTAAAAAGAAAGTGTTCATGAATATAACTGGCTTTTCGAAGGGATATGTTCGACATCTCGTGATTTCTGGAGTTAGGGCAGGAGCCCATCTTCTCTCTAACTCTCTATACTAGCCGAGGATATAATGGAACAGCAAACATGCAGGTTCAGAATTCAGATGCTAAAGAGTCTGCCTGTGATGCAGGAGACCAGGGTTCAATCCCTGGGTCAGGAAGATCCCCTGCAGAAAGAAATGGCAACCCACTCCAGTATTCTTGCCTAGAGAATTCTATGGACAGAGGAGCCTGGCAAGATACAGTCCACGGGGTCGCAAACAGTCAGACACGACTGGGTGACTTTCATTCACTTTGACCTGTGGGTACACCCTTCCCAGCATTTATCCTAAGAGGTCTCAAGTATCTGAAGAAAATTAATTGCAGTTTAAAACATCAGAAAGCTTCCCTATTCACGCTTCACAGGTTATTACATTTTTCTTGGATGTTCTCTGAGAGATCTTGGGTTTCAGTCTTCCCCACAGATAGGTAGAAGCAGGTCTAGAGAATGCTATTGCAGCAGAGCCCTGATCCACAGATGCAGAGGTCGGAGGCGGCCAAGGCCAGACCCCTCCTACCTTCCTCTTTCAGCTAAAGAGTCTTGCCCGCTCCCTGTGCTTGGCTAAGTCAAGCACAGGGAGCGGGCAAGGAGAGAAAGTGAAGTGGTTGCAACCTTTGGCTGAAGTCAAGGAATTCTGAGGGTGTTCACCTCAGTGTATTCGAGAACAGGGAGAGCTTCCCACTGCTCTTCAGCCACTGCCAAGTCCATTTCTTTGAGTTCACAGAGTCAGCCACACCTTTTATGGCCTGGATATGCCCTAAATTCATGCTGCCTGAGCAAACGCGGCCAGTCGCCTCCATCTGCTTCCACCATCTATCCAAGGCTGTTTTTCTGTCTTGCAAGAGCATTTATTTCAAAGGATAAATCGCTCTGCCCAGTGCCCTTGTGCATCAGTGTGCGTGTGTGGCCCCCAGCCTCCTCCTGCTATTTCCTCCATGACTATCAAAGGTACCAGCATCCTGCCAGTATTTTTCACCCCTGTATTTTAAGTATCTCTCTCCAATATTCTTGCCTGGAGAATCTCATGGACAGAGGAGCCTGGTGGGCTACAGTCCATGGGGTCACAAAGAGTTGGACACGGCTGAGCGACTACTACACGTACACGTTGTTAAGTATCACCTTCTCCCCTCCTCCTTTCTCAAGACATTCTTTCTCTTCGGACTTCCCCCATTGACTTGTTCAAAGTATAGTTCACCCACAAATAGGACTAGATTGAACCAAGTCACAAATTCTAAAGGACTCTACATATTTCTGTGATATTACATGTGGTAAATTCAGAGAAAGAGAAATAAATCTGCCCACTCAACGCTGGTAACAGCCCAAGTTTTAACTTCAAACTCTAAACTGGAACACTTAACTAGCAACAAACATCTCCTAATACTTATCATTTCAGCTGTTGTAGCTGAACCATAAAATTGAATTATTTATTTTTCAAATACGAACGGATGGCTGTTTAATATGTTCAGTATTATCTGGGCAATGACAAGGAAAATAAATGCTAAGGAAATGTGTAAGTGTTTCAAAATCTCATTGGCAGGTTCCTGCAATCTCATTAAAACCTGGATGTCTGCCCTTAGCTCTAGACATCAGATCTAGTCAAATAAAACACTTTGTGACCAGTCCTCCAAGTTTACCTAATCTACAACGTTCAACATAGCCATTTTGACCAGACTACAAATCAATTTAATGGAAAAAAAAATTCACAACTCTATACCCAAACTCTAAAAATCTTTATGCTTAAATTATAAAAATATATTTATAATACTTACTCATGTAATTCCAATCAGCCAGAAATTATCCCTAAATTATCTGGATACTTTCAACAATATTTTCTGGCATGAAATTTTCAAATCCTTGCATCAATTTGCAAATGTACTTTGTATGCAAGTGTACTTTTACAGTCTGATTTCTCCACCCATCAAAAAAGCCCTATAATTAGTAGGTGTCTGTCTGCTGCATGATCAGAACTGTCTGTGAAAGAACATGGAGGAAAGAATTTATGTGCAAAATTTCCTAAGCTGCATGACAAGTTTTAAAGGAAAATAATAGTAATTAGTAACAATGTTCCAAAACCCTCAATAAACTTCATCTAAAAGTAATGAATGAAGCTGTCATTTTATTTTACTATATCTGTCTTTACTTCACCATGTCTATCCATCAGCTTAGGGTACAGAGTTAAGAGATACACTGTTAAAAACAAATGATAGTACCTTCATGAAAAAAACACGTCTTGAAGATACCGCAAATTTAAAACTGGGGATCAGAAACATACCAAATAACAAATACTGGAGCCACATTTAAAAAAATAGTTAAATAAATATAGAAAGACAAAAATTAATTGTTCATAATATTATCTTGACAACTTTCTGCCATGCATTAGTTTAAAATGTTTAATATTTAATTGTATATGACTTTGAAAAATCTGTTGTGTTTACCTACTATGTAATAATGGGCATAAATACCTTAAAATTTTGGCTTCGCTGGTGGCTCAGATGGTAAAGAATTGCCTGCAATGCAGGAGACCAGGATTTGATACCTGGGTGGGGATGATCCCCTGGAGAAGGAAATGGCAACGCACTCCAGTATTCTTGCCTAGCACTTCCATGGATAGAGGAGCCTGGCCGGCTATAGTCCATGGCGTCACGGAGTCGGACATGACTGAGTGACTTCCACTTTCACTTTTCACCTTAATAAATAAGGTAGTCTTAAAAAAAACTCTGTGTTTGAGCACTTTACATCTAAAATGCATGTATCTCTAATCATCAGGTGATCTGTAATGATTACACTGGTTTTGTGGCAAGAGTGTCTTTTTGGAGAAACTACATTTTCTATACCAGTATTAGAATGTACAGAGGTTTGATGGAGGATCTTTATCCTTACCAAGAATAAAAATCGTAGAGACAGATTCATAAAGCAAAATACTTTAGGGACACATTTTGGTGGTTTTTAAGGACAACAGAATAGAATATTGGAAATTAGAACTGAATAAAATGTTTGAAATACAGGGCCTTGGTAACTATTTCCCAGACTCTTCCAACCAAGAAAGTACAGTGAAACCTCATTAAATCAAACACAAGTGACTCAGAATTTGGACTAATTAAAGACAGAAGCTGGAACAAAGTTTAACTCCACCTAAATAATGCTTAAAATACTCATGAAGGAAAAATCTGTTTTCATCTCTTAGGTATGCTAATTTTAATCAACTGCTTTCTTTGCATTAAAGTATCTTTCCTCTGTATGCTTGCTCTTTTTCTTGAGTTTTAGCTTTCAGTTTCTTCTGAACACAATAAAAATGAAAAGGCTTCATAACATAGATTTACTCCGTATATCAGCCACCTCATCCCCTTTATTATTTTAATGACATCTTCCGGCATATTTACAATATTCGGTTGACCACCAAGCTGTTACCTTCTTTTGGATTCCCCTTCCACACCCTCTCAAAGCAAAACAAAACAAAACAAAAAACCTGATCCAAAATAGGAATAAAAAGTGATCATTACTTACGAACACAACTTGAAAAGGTAGGATCCGGCCCAAATCCCATTTTGCAGGTACATCTGTAGCTGCCCATGGTATTCAAACACTCACCATTAGGGCACACACCCTGTAGTTGGCATTCATTAATATCTGCAGGAAAACAACTCTTTTAGAAGATGTCAAGCACTGTTGAACAGATTCTTGCTGTAAAATGCATACCCCCCTCTTTTTTTTCCCCCCACTATAATAACTTTCAGTCACAGTAAGTATGAGATGCTAGCAACTTTTAATGCATTAGCAGTTTAATTAAGTCAAACATTTACTGGGCCTCTACAATTTAGCAAATATTTACTATAAGCCTATTAGGTACCTGGTTCTATCCTAGATACTAGAGCCTTACCACTGAATAAAAGTGACAAAAGATCCCAGCCTTCACAAATCTTCTATTTTAGTGTCTGTGTTATTAAGTATTATAGAGTATACAGGTAAGGCAAAGACCCTTGCCCTGGAGATTTTTACAGTCTAGCTGTATATATAACTGTAAAAATTAAAGAACCGAAAATCAGTCAAGCTATCACCATCAGAAGAAAGGTCATAACCCTGAAGAAATTATACCATGAGACTGCCTCTCTAGACAAGTAAGGGCTATGAGGGGAAGGTGCAGGGAAGGGAGACGGCAGCATGGCAAAGGAGGTAAGACTTCATCAGGTAGTGAATCTGGGGAGGAGCCAACTGGATGGGCAGGAAAGGGTGAATGATCTGCATGAGTGGACACGCACATGAGCAAAGAGACTGGAGAGAAAGGGGATCAGGAAATCATGAGTCAAATCATCGACTGGAAAAGAAGTTTTAGGAAGGTGAATAGCTGAAAAAGAGCTGGTTAAAGCCAGCCTAGGTTTGGATTCAATTTTTACTGAAAACAGAGAAATATACTAAAGGTTTGTGAGCAGGAGGAAGATGTAATCAATGGCAGGCTGTAGAGAATGCATCTGGCCAGCACATGGCTTGGTGAGATGAGATTTAAAGTTTGATCGCTGAAGGAATAATCCAAGTATGAGACTGGTGACAAGCCAGGTTGGTGACAGTGAGAATAATCAGGAAGAGAAGGAATGAAGTATTTTTTGTATTTTTGGAAGGAACAACTGACAATGCATGGCGTTAGGTACTTGACTAGCCAACACAGCATTGGACAGGAAGAGGGTCAAAGATGCCTGCAAGGCTTCTAATCTGAGCAAACAGGAAAAGACATTGTTGGTTTTGCGCAAAGTTCTGTGAAGGAAAGAGGCAGATGAAGAGATAAGTTTGCCACTACAAGGTCACACTGGGATACTCGAAGAATAATTATCCAGCTGCAGCAGCAGATTCAGGAATAAAGTGAAAGGAATTACGGCTGGAAATAGAGACTTAAGATCGTCTACATAGGGTGACTGCTATGGTCTCAATGTTTTGTGCCCCAGTCCATCGAAGCTGTTGAAATCCTAACCCTCCAAAGGTGACAGTGTTAGGGCTTCCCTGGTGGCTCAGAAGTGAAGAATCCGCCTGTCAATGCAGGAGACACGGGTTTGATCCCTGGTCCAGGAAGATCCCACATGCTGCAGAGCAACTAAGGCCATGCACCACAACTACTGAGCCTGTGCTCTAGAGCCCAGGAGCTAGAAGCCCACCCGCCTGCTCTAGAGCCCAGGAGCTGGAAGCCCATCCGCCTGCTCTAGAGCCCAGGAGCTGGAAGCCCATTCGCCTGCTCTAGAGCCCAGCAGCTGCACCCAGAGAAGTCACTGCAATGAGGAGCCTGCACACAACTGGAGAGTAGCCCCCACTAGCCACAACTAGAGAAAAGTTGGCATAGCAACAAAGACCCAGCACAGCCAAAAATAAAGAAAATTATTTTTTAAGATAAATATATTTTTTAAAAAGGAAACAGTATTAGTAGGTGAGGCCTTTGTGGTGTGCTTAAGTCATGAGGGAGAAACTCATGAGTGAGATCATTGCCTTATAAAAGGGGCTTCAGGGAGACCCCTAGTCCCTCCCACTATTTTGAGGATACAACACAGACACCTATAATCGAAAGAGGACCCTCACTAGAAGGCGACCATGCTGGTGTCTTGATCTTGGACTTCCCTGCCTCCAGAACCGTGAGCAATAAATACCTGCTGTTTTTAAGCTACCTGGTCGGTGGTATTTTATTATAGCGGCCCAAATGGACTAAGACAGTGATCCAAGGGGACGTCAAAATGATTTAGAAGAGGACAGACAAAAATGTTGCAGCTTAAAAAAAAAAAAAGATTATGGAGTCATTTGCAAAGATAATTAAAAATAAAAAATGTGACAAGTTAAGATTAAAAAAAAAATTAGAAGTCATCTATTTTATTCAGTGTGACTTATGAAGCTTAATAGCTAACAAACTTGACTCTTAGTGTCTCTATTTCAAATTATACTTACTTCTTGCAATAATTAATTCTAATAAAACTTCTACTAAGGATCTTAAAATGCTAACTTTCTACATTAAAACTGAACACCATGGTAGTAAACAATTTCTAGTAGAATCATCACATAAAAGGCAGATACAACCTGAAATAAATCATTATTTCCTTATATTTCATATTCAAAGTAGCCCAAAACATGTATATGGACGTATTTTACCCAACGTATGCAATTTTTAACTTCAGTGACAATATGACATTTTCAAGGACATTCAAATGACAACCCATATGTGTTGTATAAATTCTGCAGCATTCCAGGTTTGCATCCAGCTGGAAGTTAATACAGCTAGATGACACCTGGCCCAGCATATGGTCTAGCACCTGCCCATCTCTTCCTTGATCAGAGTCTGTGTTTTACGATAAAGCACATTTATGCACACCATGTAATTGAAAACATTCCCCTATAACTCATTCTCCTTAAGAGAAGCACCAAAAGAAGCAGGAAGAGTGTCAAGTTGAGGTGTGCCTGGTACAAGCTAAGCCCGTATCGCACATCCCCACTTAAACCTCAAATTTTGGGTAACCAGTCAACTAGGTCAAAAAACCTAGACAAAAATCTCTGTTTCCCCTCACACTATGATGTGATCATCAGCCTTCCTCTTTTCAGAGTGGACTTGACTCCTAATCATTGGTTGCACCATTACACCATCCGTGTTTACCTCTTAGGACCCAGAAGCTCCCCTTACCTGGAAGTTTCTATGATAGTCCCATCACGGCCTCCCTGCTGGCTAACCTCCCTGCAGGTTAAAGTACTGTTTCCCGCCCTCCCCACTCCAAGACATAGATACCTGATACACAACCACTGCCTTGTACCCTCTTCCAACATCCCCTTTTTGACTCTCAACATTGTCCACCACCTCGACCATGATGCCATAGGAATGGAGGACACAAGTTAGGACATAATCAAAAATGCTATGGCTGCAGACAGGAAGAAACAGAATGAAGAGGAACCATGTAAAACTTTTCCTTTTCTTACCATCTCTATTCTAATCAGCTTTGCCGCCAGTACTAGCAACACCACTTCCCCTAATTTTGCCTCCAGAAACTCAGAAACATGGACACATGCTAATAGCTTCCAGAAAAAATCCTGTTTCCCTAAGCTGCTTCAATTTATTTTTATCATATTCTCTAAAATACCATAAATGAAATTAAATTTCCAAGATTTTTTCTTTCTAAAGTAATATAAAGCTAAGTAGATCAATCTTAAGTATACAGCTACATGAGTTCTTTGCATGTATATATACAACTGGGTATGTGTATGTGTGTGTGTGCAGATACTGTGTAACCACCATCAACATCATTACTTAACACATTTCACTCAGTAGGCTCCTTCATGGCCCTTCCCTTTGCCCCAACAGGTAACTACTATTCTGATTTCCATCATTATTTATTACTCTCGCTTGTTCTTAAATTTCATACAGAGGAAATATCACTAATATTCTTTTGTCTGACTTTAATTATTATGCTTATGAGATTCATGTAGTTCATTTTTAATTGCTGTTATATTTTATTATCTGAGCACAAAGTTAATTTACCATTCTACTGTTGACAGACATTTGGAGGGTTGTTTTTAACCATGCACCTGTGAACATATATATACACACACACACACACACACATATAAAGATACGTGTGTGTGTGTGTGTGTGTGTGTGTGTGTGTATCTTTTGATAGGCCCAGGTACTCATTTCTCTTGGGAACATATCTAGGAGTAAAATTTCTGAGTCACTAAACAAGACTCATGTTTACTTTAGTAAATACTGTCAAACAGTTGCCCAAAGCGATTATGTCAAGTTCCATTTCCAGTACTAACTGCTCCACATCCTCAAGTTATTGTTGGTTTTCTCATTTTAGTCATCGAGAGAGTGTGTAGTGTTATCTCATTGTGGTTTAGACCTGCATTTCCTTTTCATATATTAAGTAGCCATTTAGATCTAAAGACAATCTCTTCTAGAATGTAAATACCGATAGGAATGTTGTAGGTCAGTTAAGATAGCTTCCCTCTTAGTGCTCAGGGAGAATCAACTGATTCTCAGAGGAGGATATGCTTGTTCCAAGGGTTGGGAAGCACTCACTGGGTGGACACTAAGCTAAACAAACTGGTTAGTCCCCCTGGACAAACAACTGTTCTGCCAAAATTGTCAATGATGCCTTCACTGGAAAACGCACAAAGAGGGGATGAAAATATGAGCTTATAAGCACAGAAAGGACCATTTTGAAGTGAGATTGTCTGAGGAATGATGGGGTGGAGGCAAGTAGTGGTTCCACGACAGGATTTGGAGGGTTTCCTTCGCTCAGCTCAGCATCTATACTGTCTACATCTGGATGGTCTCCCACTATCCCTGCGGAGGTATCTCTTGCTCTCCAGCCTAGGCAAGAAGCAAACAGACTAGGCTCCCCCGATTGCTGAGTATGGGGCTGTATGCTTTGTGATCTGCAAGACCAGAGTCCTAGAGTCACCATGTCTGACTAGGGCCGAAGGTAAATTCATCAGATTTATTGTGATCTGCAGACCCATCCCAGGAGCCTGGGCATCCTGCCTACCTCTTTTAAGCAAGACAGTTCCTTTACATCTGCTTCAAAAACTGAACTTCTAAGTCGGTATTTGTCGAGAAAATTTGAACATCACTGACATTATTTCTGTGAAAAATCACATTCTGGTTTCAACAACTCACAAAAGTTTAAAAAGTATTCCATTCATATATTATTCATTCCTCATATACCAAATTTCACATCTAAAAATTGGGTAGAAATTCTCTTATCTTTGCCACTTTATTCTTCTATCCCCTGCTTTGTTCTTGAGAGGATTGTGGGTAGCTAGATAGGGTATATACCCTTTGTGTTTAAAAGAAAAAAAAAAAGGACAAAAAACTTATACCCCATTGTTTTTAACTTAGAACTCCAGGATTAATATGAAACATGGGCAATTATCTAAATGACTTTCTCAGGCTCTTTAGTTCAGTCACTCAGTAGTGTCCAACTCTTTGCAACCCCGTGGACTGCAGAAGGCCAGGCCTCCCAGTTCTAAATAAGCTGAAGGAAAGTAAAGATTCACAAATGCATTAAGAACAAAACTGAAAGTGAACTATCTGTATATGAGGGGTTTAAGGATTATGCTGAGAGAAGGCATTACCAGGTCAAAGTTTAACAATTATATGGAATGTAATTGACCCATTATGAATTATAATTCTATTTAGACTACAATTCTTTGGGCTATTTTCTTATTTAAAATTAAATAAAAACTTCTAACTTGATTATTAACATCTATAAATCACTTACATTTGACAAATACAACTGCTTCAGAAGTGTCATATTCTACAGGAATAGCCAATTTCCTTTAGTGTGTTCTGATTAAATTGAAAGTACTGTAGTGCTTAGTTTAAAAAAACAAAACAATGGTAAACAAATGAATTTGGTCATTGTTTTCCTCTGTGGACCACCAAATTTCTCTGGACAACTGTGGAGTTCTATTCTTTGAAAGAATGGTGTAACCGCTTGAAAAACAAAAACACAGTTAACCAAGTTCAAGAATGAAGGTCAAAATGAATGGCTGAAGGAGCTGGCACTCAGAGCCATCACCCACCCCCATATCTCCATCTGAGCTGCAGTGGTGGGCAGTCTAGATGCTTACAGATGCAAAAAGGAAGGGACAAACTCTTCCAGCCCAGTGTGCACCTTTAGAGAAGGCAAAACCAAGGGAGGGGGTACAGTTCGTATGATTTACATACTTCTCCATTCACTTAGAACATTTATAGCATTCTCTGCCCAGCACAGCCTACTATGAACCTCTGGCCACTTATCAAGTTCACTAATACAAAACTGCTCTTCTTATAAATCTAAAAGAGTTAAACATTGGCAGCATTGCCTGTTGGGAGGGATGCATAACAAGAGACTGTTTAAACAACCAAATGTAACACAGCTTCAGCATTTCAGCACCCGAGGATGATACAATAACCCAGGACAATGAAGCAAGGATCATCTCTGTGTCTGCATAGCATACCTTCTCTCACTGGAACTTTGGAATTGTTTTGGACCAAGAGCAACATAACAGTTATTTCCAGCTTATAGAGATAACTTGGTCCAAGCTCTTATTATTTTTTTTTTTTAAATAAGGTTAAGGGAGAATGGGGAAATCTAACAGGAGAAATATCCCAGTATGACCTAGTCTGGTAACTAGGATCTTAAACTATGTCACCAAGAGCAAGTCATTTATTTTCTCTTGAGCTCATTTTCCTCTCTCACAACACAGATAATCCCCACAGTTGCTTCCAGCTTAAATATCCTGACTTCACAACAATCTGCCCTTTGCCAAAGTTAAAAATGCCAAGGAATAAAGTATGACATTTACTGCAGAATATATATCATGACTAGTATAAGTATCCTGTGGGAAATAAACACATTTTTATGTATCCATGCTCCTACAGGAAAGTATGTATCTTTAACCGAGTACTAATTTACTGCCTTTTTAGTGACGCACGTTTATCCAGGAAATGAGGCATGTCCAGTAACCAACAGGAATTGGCACAGGTGAGAAGAGTACATGCAGATCTTTGCACTGTGTGAAAATATGAAGCTCTGTGGAGATTCTGCTGTGTCTACTCAATTTTTGCTGATGGGCAGAAATTCCATCACAATTTAGCAATCTGACTTCCCGTTGAAAGCAGAAAGAGGAAAAAAAAAAAAAAAAAAAACACCTCTTGCCGGGAGCCAGCACGGGCCATCCCACCCATGACAAGGTCATGTGGAAGAGAACTGGTAAGCAAGGCTTCAGGACTTGAGGGGCTCCCTAGACCAGCTCGAGCATCTACCCCCAAACCAGAATCTGTCTGTCCTACTATTTTGTGCCTTTCACCAACTCTTCTGACATTAACAGGGGCTATCCCTGACCACCTTCCTCTGGATAAAATCAACTTAGGGCTCTAGCTAATAAGTCTCCTGGACATAAGAGGAATATTTCAAATCAAACCCCCTCTGTTAGCATTCTAGCTTGCTTGGCAGGTCTACCCAGACTCTTGCAGCTATGCATATGATTGTTCACAGCCTCCCAACTGTGAGAGGCATGGGAAGCCTAAAGCATAGAGCCTTTCAAAGAGTTAAAAGTTATTAGAGTAGTGCTGGTGTAGGATTTCATTATAGGGCCAATGCTTGTTGCTAAGTTCCCATATCTCTTATCCACTGTGCAACTGGGAGTGCATTAGTTAACATAGTTGGAATTTAAGAAAAACAAGTGTAGCTTTGAATTTAACCACATCAGATCTTTGAGCTAACTGGTTCTCTCTTGTAACTCACTGCGCCTTTACTCTGTGAAAAATGCAACTCTGTTTAGCATTTTCTGAGGCTGACATAAATTAGAAATATAAAGAAATAACACTTTGAGGGAAAATAAGTTTTCTGGTTGAGCAGCCTTTATCAAAAGAGGGTCATAAAATGTCCACAGGCCTCCAAGGCCAGAAGATAATGTACACAATTGTCTATGGGAAAGATTTGCAGGAAAAATCCTGGTTTCGATAAGGGCAAAACTGCTGGAATGTTTGGGCTAACTTGTATGATCTTGCATCTTTCATTTCCCTCTATATACAAGTCAGGGTATATAAGTCCTTTTTGAAAATAAAGTAAATGGGCCTTGCTCACCAAAGAAGCTTGGTCACCCCATGTCTTTTTTTCTCTCTCTTACCTTCTTTTTCAGGCTGACCCCTTGGAGCATAGAGGCTCCCTGCGTTTACTTACCTGCCCAGGTTTCTAAGACCTGAACGGGAAAACGTTCTGCATCTTCACTCCCTCGGGAGACCGGGAGGGCACCTGTGGCCTCCGTGACCAGGGCACACTCCCTGTCTCAGAGTTTTATTGGCTTTCTATGTAAACCAAGGAATATCAGCCTCTTTCTCTCCTCTACTTTCTTATCTTCAACATTCTTTCCTTATCTCTCTCTAAATCATCAGCCGACGCCATTTTTCCTTTGGGTTCCCCTGGATCCTGTAGGGGCTGGACCCCGGCAACCTCTTGAGATAAATACTTTTCTTAGCCAGACAGACCATCCGGATATTCAAGAGGGATCACTTACTTTAGAGAAAGGAGGAGTTCACTCTCTTAAGAGCACATATGTATGTAATTTTTAATCCTTCCTTATCCCTCTTCCTTCCCAGAAGCAGCTTCACACCAAGTACACATATCCTTGAAGGCAAGTGACAGGGGACACATGTGCTTGAATACTTTTATTTAATGAATCAATTTCTAGATCTTAAGCCTTCACACATTTCCTTATTTGTGCTCAGTCACTCAGGCATGTCTCTTTGCCACCCCCATGGACTGTACCTTGCCAGGCTCCTCTGTCTACGGAATTTTCCAGGCAAGAATACTGGAGTGGGTTGCCATTTCCTTGTCTAGAAGTGCTCTAAAACCACATATGCCAATCTCCTTTCCTTTCTCTCCTTTACTCAGTGTCTACTTTCCCTCCAAGGCACACTTCTTACTCATCTGGAATCTCTCTAGATACACTGTCCTACAATGTGAAATGATCAGACATCAAACAAATGAACAATTCACAAATCTCTCTCCTGAAGGAGATCCCAGGACAAGGGATAAGCCTGCTCTCTTTCATAAGAAGATCTGGTTTTGCCAATTATGTTAGATGACAGACATTATTTATAAATTAAGTAAGCCAACTCCATTGCTCCAAAGTTTTGATGAAAGTGTTTAAAGTCCATATCTAATATCAATGTCAAAAATGAATCTATGTCCATTTAATTTTTGATTTAAAAAATGTAGATGTCAGGTTAAAAATGTGTGAACGTCTAAATTTTTCAAAATTTAGGAGACAAGGCAACAAAAAAATATTTGAAGATCAACATTCTAGAGCAATTTTACCCAAGGTATTTTATATAAAACACAAGCTCTGCGAGACTTCTGCCCAAAGAAGGGTTCTGTGGTCGAATATGATTGAGAAACGTGATATATTCTGTATAATCAGCACATTAAAGACCTTGAGATGTTCTCTGGCGAGGACTCTTGGCTTTCTCTGTTTAACCTGGTGTTCTCCACACATTTGGCTGTGGGCTCTTTTTTCACATACCATCTATTAACATCCAGCTGAACTGGTGGTTTGTGGAGTAAATTGTGTAAAATGCCGCTCTCTTGGGTCAGCCCCACAAACTATTATATGGGTTTCCTTGTGGCTGTATTTGTTTCAACCTGGGCCCTGATGCAGCTGTCTATAAAACAATCATCAGGCTTCCCTAGTGGCTCACTGGTAAAGAACCCTCCTGCCAGTGCACAAGACACAGGTTCAATTCCTGATCCAGGAAGATCCCACATGCTGTGGAGTAACTAAACCCGTGCATCACAGCTACTGAACCTGTCCTCTAGAGTTCATGAACCAAACTACTGAAACCCACACACCCTAGAGCTGGTACTCCACTACAAGAGAATCTACCGCAACGAGAAGTCCGTGCACCGCAACCACAGAGTAGCTCCTGCTTGCTACAAAAGAGAAAAGCCCACACAGCAACGAAGACCTAGCACAGCCAAAAATTAATTAAATTTAAAAAACTGAAATCATCTGTCATGGGATGGATTCAATCATTGGACTCTTCAAAGGAAGCAAACTACTGTGAAACAATTCCCTGCCTCCCGTCCTTCTGTCTGCAGAGTAACATGATAAAAAGAACTGTTAGAGCTCAGAAAACAGTTTGCATTTATTTCTCAATCCATGTGTGCTACACATGGAAGATGCACATCTCTGCTGGTCTTGGATTTCTGACTATAATCTATAGAAACTACATTAATTTCCCCTTGAAACATTCATAGTAACATATCCATCATGGGCTTTCCTCATCATGTGTGATTCAATAGGCATCTTCCCATCGAGTTTATGGCTCCAGAGATTAAGGTCAAAGAGAGCTATTGGAAAATACAATGTGCTAATGACTCACTTCACCACTGTCTTTCCTGAAGAAAAGTGAATAAAATAAACAGACATTTCCTTTTTGAATCCTATCCCAGTGATAGAGGCACAGTAAGAGGACACAATAGAAAACGATTCTACAATGGATGGGAATGGGTCCCGAATTGACTTTAAATGCTACAATGATACTCAGGTCTGGATCAAAACTGTTTAAATTCTTACCCAAAATACTGTACCTATTTAGACTACAAAGAGCAGCAAGAGTTCCAAGAGAATGTCTAGGGCAGTAAAATAACACTCTCAGATCAGTTTAAAAATATCAATTGCTTTGGTCATCACTACTGCAAAACATGATTCAGCATCACATTAAGTACCCCCACAATTTCTGGCGTTAAATCACTAAATACAGCACAGCTCTGTGATGAATCTGATAGGTAAGTTAAAAGAATTTTAAACATTTTAAGCACTTTGAGTAATTTAATTATCAAGTCTGGTTGACGCCAGCCTTAGTTCATACCTATTATTTTCTACTATAATTTCCCAAATACATAGCAACAACAATGGATCCTAAGTTTCATTTTTTCACCCACACTACTCTCCTATACATATTGCTTATTTCCTCCGAGAAAGAAAGAAACATCACAACAATCAATTCCCTTATGACAATGGAACTAAAGGGAACTACAGAGAAAACACTAACTGGAGCGATGTTGCATAAACTGCAAAATCACAGAAGAATGAAAGGAAAAAGCACTGAAAAGCTTTTACATAAAAACATCGATGGATATTATCACTTCACTAGTCAGCATTCTGCACATTAAGAAAAAAGTAGTATCGGCCACATCTGTTAAGTGAAAGAAGTCACGAAACATACTGGATAATTTGAAAATTCACAAAAAAGATAATACATCTATGCTTATAAGAGTTGGCACAGTGACCACTTCTGAAAAAGGGGGATAGGGTAAAAATTGAGAAGAGACAGAGGGAGGATCTTAGGGTTGCAGGGGATCTTCTATTTCTTGATTTGAGTGGTAAGTACACAGTTATGTTCATTTTCTGATATTCACTCACTGGGATTTTCACTGTTCTATACATTTGGCCACCTCATGCGAAGAGTTGACTCATTGGAAAAGACTCTGATGCTGGGAGGGATTGGGGGCAGGAGGAGAAGGGGATGACCGAGGATGAGATGGCTGGATGGCATCACGGACTCAATGGACGTGAGTCTGGGTGAACTCTGGGAGTTGGTGATGGACAGGGAGGCCTGGTGTGCTGCGATTCATGGGGTCTCAAAGAGTCAGACACGACTGAGGGACTGAACTGAACTGAACTGAACTGATACATTGGTTACACTACTAACAAAAATTAAATATATAATAAACTACATAATTTCTAATATCAGACTTTTTTCACCAACAACATGGCCTCTTAAGTTTAAACATAAAATGACCTCCCAGGTGGCACTAGTGGTAAAGAACATGCCTGCCAAAGCAGGTAGATGTAAGAGACTGGGATTCGATCCCTGAGTCGGGAAGATCCCCTGGAGGAGGGAATAGCAACCGACTCCAGTATTCTTGCCTGCAAAGTCACATGGACAGAGGAGCCTGACAGGCTATAGTCCATAGGGTCGCACAGTCAGACACAGCTGATGCAACTGAGCATGCACGCACAACCTCCCAGTAATACAAATAATGATCTCCATTTCCTTTTTTCTCAAGCAAGACATAAACATCAACGTGTTACAGAATGATTTCTAAAATAGGCCCAATTCTCTACCTCCCTCCATATCCATGACCTTGCCTATATGACTTTGTAGTTTCTCCCAGTAAGAAGCAGAGTCTTTTCCCCACTCCCTGAATGCAGGTTGGCCTTATGACTTCCTTCAGCCACTAGAATACAGCTGAAGTGGCACTGTGTAAATTCCAAATCTAGGCCTGAAAAGTTTTAGATGAGAAGAAAGCTGAGCCATCCCAACTGAAGCCATCCTGGACCATCCAGCATAAGGCAACCATCAGCTGATCACAGACCCTAGATGGAGCCTGGCTGAGATCACCCACAGCCTTCCTGGGTCAGCAGAACTGTCCAGCTGTCCCCAGCAGTGTGAGAAACACACGATTGTTTTAGCAAAGAAACTATTAACTTGCAGGGGAAGGGGAGAGACTCAGGAGGAGTGCTCAAGTGGAATGTGAGGTTAAACAAATAGCCTCTAGATCAACATTCAGCTAGTTAAGGACTTCAGGATAAAACTAAGGTACAGTGCTAATAATGTAAGAGCAAAACACTTTACCTACAAAGCAGATACATTTAAAACCAGAAAATTTGCTATGAAAATAAACAATGAAGTGTGGAGAACTCTGATTTCTAAACCAAACTACTGAAAGCATGTAACAGGCTCGTACAACCTAAAAACTAAAAGAATCAGACAGCATTGATTATCCCTCCCAGCACTGCTGTTTATTGATCAAGACTTTAAGCCGTGGTTTTCTAACTGTAACAAGCAGATGCAGTTGTTGTCAGGAATTGATAACATAGAAACCACCTTAAGAATTACTACAAACTACTCTATAAATGTTAGTAGCCCAAAGTGGGGAGCCCAGGCATCCAAGGTAGATCCTAGTACTCTCCAGGTGTGTCATCTTCCATTACTAATTTCTTTGAGACTCAGGGTTCAGTTTCACTGCAAGTTTAAAGAAAAATAGCACTATCTCACTGGGTTACTGTGAGAACGGTGACAGCTGAAGCACCCAACCCACAACTCCACTAAACAGGCATTCAGTAAACACTAGCAAAATCCATAAATAGAGAAAAAAATGTGTAGTCAATAATAACCAAAAAGGAAATTGATTATTGTGAGCCTGATGGGCTACAGTCCATGGGGTCACACAGAGTCGGACACAACTGAGAGACTTCACTTTCACTTTCAGTAAACAGAAAGTTACCAAATTTTTTAATGCAAGTGTTACCATAAGGAGAAAAGCATCACATACATAAAATCAACAGTCATTAGAGCAGCAGGTGGCCCAGCTAGTTCACCTCTGGAGAAAGTCTGGGGAAAAGTTGGGTGAGGACCTGGGATTACCAGAGGAAGAACTTGGGTTAAGGGTTAAGCTGGCAACAAGGATGTACTCTGCAGCACAGGGATCTCTGCTCAATGTCATGTGGTAGCCTGGATGGGAGGGGGGTTTGGGGGAGAATGGTTACATGTATATGTATGGCTGAATTGCATTGTTATCCACCTCAAACCATCACAACATTGTTAATCAGCTACACTCCAATATAAAGGTTATTATTTTTTTTTTAATAAAAAGGTTAAGCTGAGTTGGAGTGCTAGTGAGCTTAGCACACTTTTAGTACTAGATGTCACTAAGAGCATGATTATGTCTACAGTTCTTCACTGTCTACTTTGTTCCTTGACACCATCACTGCAATGAGGCCCAGAACAAGTTGAGTGGGCCTTGAAAGAGGGAGTCGGGGAGAGAGAGGGAAGGAAGATGAGGAAGATGGGTAAGTGGGGAAAGGGGAGGGAGAATCCAGAGCACTCATCACAATCGTCACCCAGTATCCCCAGGGGATTGGCTGCAGGACCCCTTCTCTTCATGCAGATCCCCAAATCTGCAGATGCCCAAGTCCCTGACATCAAAGGGCATAAGACAATCAGCCCCCCCATATCTCCATGCAGAACCCACAGACCCAAAGGGCAACTGTACTAATCTGAAGACATTTAACTTTTCAGAAACATTTACGTTTCTGAAGACATCCATGAAAATTTGGTCAAATCCAAACTCTTTGAAGGAAACCAAAAACATCAATGGGGGAATCAAAAAAGTTAAAAGTAAATTCACAAAATATATTAGCTTCTCATGTATTTAAAATAAAAACCTTGAAAGAAGCTGACACTCACCAGCCTGAGGCACTGTACCAAACCAATTTTGAATTTAGCCTGCCTCTACCCCCAAATACCTTGACAAGTCTCACCCATCCCCACTGGGGTAAATGCCATCTTTGATTTTCCAACTCAATGGGAAATTTCCTCTGACATTGCATAGTATCTGGTTCATTTCTTACAGTGCTTACTACATGCTGCCTTGATGTTATAGACTGACGTGATGCCTTTAATTATTTGTGAGAACAGTAATTTTTTAAGGATATGAACTGAGTGTTAATATATTTCTCAGAGCGCTCCCACTTAAATTGTCATTAAATATCCATAAAACAAAGGAATGCATGAATGCCAGATGGTGAGTAAACTTGTGTTGATGGGCTGCATAATTACAACAGATAAAAAAAGACTGAGGATAACTGTTAATTATATAACTTGGAGTCCTCTGAAAAGCTTTTCTATACTCACAAAGAAAAACAATTTATTATATATATGTTAGAAACCACATTCTGATATTGATTTCTTTAAATAAAAAGATAAAAAACTTCAATCCTGATATGGACACTTTATTTATTTATTTTTTTAAGTAGCACAGTAAGTTCATGCTTTGGCACTCACTCCTATTTCTAAATATATAACAATTACTGAAATATTAATACATGACACAGGGCAGGCACTGAAACTCTGGGTCTACTGTCTAGAAAGCAGCAAGGGAAGCCAGGATATTATCAACTGAGGGTAACAAATTAAATGTATCTATGAAAACACTCCTTCCTCAGCAGCTGACATCCAGCTAAACTTCTCAGCATGCTTAAAATGTTGAATAAATACATTTTTTAAAATATGAAATAAGAATAGATAAGCTATGACAAACAATGAGATTTCAAAAATGAAACATAATCTTATAATGAAAAGTTAACAGATAGGGTAGAATCTAGATAGCATAATAAGGCAGCAATTAGAAAACTGGAAGACAGAACTAAGGTATTCATGCATAAAGCAGTAAAAGAGACAAGAGGATAAAAGGACAAAGGACGTGTTATGAGAGACGCTGAAAACAGCCTCCAACACTTGTCTAAAAGGAGTTACAGCTGGAGAGCACGGTGGAGAAGCAATATCTGAAGAGATAACATCTGATCATTTTTCAAATATGAGGAAAGACTGGAGTCTTCAGATGGACAACACACTCTGCCTACTGACTAAAATCAAGATAAATCCACATATAGACACATCATGATAAAACTACAGAGCATAAAGAATTAAGAGATGATCTCCAAAGACAGAACCATTCTCTACTAAGGAAAACAGTATCAAAAGGAAGTCAGAAATACAGTAGTATTCTGTAGGTCAAAAGTACTGCTGGAAAATAACTGTTATCCTAAAATTGTATGCCTGATTACTCTCATTACAGAATGAGTTCAAAATAAAGATATTCTCAGACACGTAAAGTATATACTTCTTAGTGATCCTCACTTAAAGAACTGTTAAAGGCTGAGATCTCAAAATATAAATTAGCAAATAAAAATATAGGATACCTAGTTAAGCTTGAATTTCATATACGCTAATACTTTAAAAATGTATGTCCCAAATTATTTGCTGTTTACCTGGCATTCAAATTTAACTGGGTGTCCTACATTTTATCTGACAATCCAATCACAAAAGAAAACATGAACCCAGAAAGCAAGGATACAAGAAACAACACTGAGTGAAAAAAACTGATACCATCTCAGTGAACTCATTTAACTATTAACCACACGAAAAAAGTTGTTTCCATTAACTATACCTTTGAAAATAGTTCTAAAATGATAATCTCTTTTCTAAGAAAGTTATCACAAATCCATTTTCTTTCAAATATGCAAGCTGTTGTCATAATGGCCTTTGGACATCTCTACATTAAAAGAAGTGTAAATCCAATACCACAAGTCCATTATATTACAATGATGCATGCAATTAATCATAAGAAAAATAAGAAACTGGTCTTAAAATTAAGTATCACTGTATCTCACCCTACCTGTCTGTTTTAACCCAGCAGTGTACCACAGGCCAATTCTTTTCTCCAGCCAAGCCAGTTTACCTGAGGGTCTTTCCTGTACTTTCTAGCCTCCTCAAAGCACTCAAAGACCAGTCTTCCTCTACATATTCACCGTAGTGCAGTAGTCACAGCAATTTTTTTAAGTTCACTTAAGAGGCCTGAAATGTCAGCTACAGTCCAGACAACCTCGTTATAACGAAGAAGTTCCATGCACACCTTCCTTATATGGACTATTAATCAAGATTGGTCAGTTTCATTTAATGACAGAGGTATGCCCCCGGCGGGGGAGCAGGGAAGTGCATTATCTTTTCTATGGTCCAAATACAATTCCATTTCAGATGCACCTCGGGGCACTTTCTAGCAAAAAAAAATCCTGCAGTGAAAGTTTTAGTAGAGTATTATTGTGTCTTAGTGTATCTGTTTTGTAATTTTATTTTATTAGAGCAGAGCAACCAGTGTAATAAAATCAAGCCAAAAGAAAGTTATGTGGACAGCTCTTTTATATTTGCTTTAATGGGCTCATCTGGAGTGAGCTGAAATTCAGCTAGTTGGATGGCTGAACAAAGCAAATTACATCCTGCTGATTCAAACTGATTTAATTACACTAAATCCAAAGGGCAAAACTGATGTCTTATTCATCATTCATCACATATCCTCAGTCTGTAGTTCAGGAGTGCCTTGCCAACTCATGTTTATGGGCTATGGGATATTTTTTAAAGATTTCAAGATTCACAAAAAAAGAAATATACATACAATGGATTCTAAAAGCACAGACACTGTCTAGCTATGTATTTTGGCATTGCCCATAGCACCTCAGAATGTGCTAAAAATGTAGAAAACAGTAGGTTGATTTCAGAACTATAAACTAATGAAAGAGGCAGGTGATTTTAGCATATTAAAAGAGATATTTGCTTTAAATAAAAGATTTATTGAATAGACTGGGCCCCAAGTAATTTCAGAACCCAATTCTAGAAGTGAGATTCACACCTAATTTTTAAGAACATTTCATGGCAAAGTGATGGTCAAGTGTTCAGTTGTGTCCAACTCTTTGTGACCCCATGGACTGTAGCCCGCCAGGCTCCTCTGTCCATGGAATTCTCCAGGCAAGAATACTGGAGTGAGTAGCCATTTCCTTCTCCAGGGGATCTTCCCGACCCAGGGATTGAACCTGGGTCTCCTGTACTACAGGAAGATTCTTTACCATCCAAGCCACCAAGGAAGACCATGAAACAGGAGTTCCTATGATCACTGCCATGATTTATTTCTTCATTTAATTCTAAATCAACATCAAACCTTCAGCATAATAATGAAATGACAAATGCTGCTCTAGATATCCACCAGAAAATTTAAGTGAATTATTTGTTTTTATAAATGAAGCAAATTATAACAATTCCATAAATGTTGAGGGTAGTGAGGGCAGGTTTTAGAGCTCCATGTGTGTATATGCAATAAATCATTCCTTTGAAAACATAATTGCAGCACCACTAGAAAGGAGGGGAAAACCCAACTTTTAGGGCAATTATTTGAAAGCTCCTCAAATTAACTTGTGCACAGTTGGCTCTTTGTTACAGAGTACACTTTATGAAAAGTTGTTTCAGGCATTAATTCACTTAGGTGAAGGAAATCATGCAATTTTAGTTATTAATCACTTTAATTTTAAATGTGCTTTGTAAACTGAGAAGACATTAAACTCTAAGAACAATGTGGAACGCACAAGTAATTAGATGGTTAACAGGCTTCTTTTGAAAAACTTCAAAATAAAGAGCTTCAAGGCTTTAGGAAAATCCAAGTGTACATATGTAATGTGAGAAAGTTCTACTTAAGTTTAGTGGCCAATAATATTACAAAGGGAATGAAATTAAGCCCTTTGCTCAAAAGTGATGTAATAGATTATGATGAATGAAATCACATGATGTTATGAGTCAATCTACTCTGTAGTGTAATTTAGCATGCCTTCTTGAGGCACCATGAAATAGAATTTTCTGTGATATTTCACTCAGAATTCATGCCAAAAAGTACAACACTGTTTTGCAAATATTCTCCTAAGACAATCATAAGCCAGCATTTGGCATTACTGAACATCAGTGTGACTGAGGTGGAACCATTTGATATGTTCAGTATGAACAAAACTTGTTAAACGTCACTCCATACCAACCAAACCAGAAAAGGAAAAGATTAAAATCCTCAGGGAATTACTTGAAGGCTTCTCCGCTTTATTTTGCTAAATGAGATGACAAATGATGATTACTTGCAAATTTTCACTTCCACTTCTGTAGTGGCATTTTTATGAATATGAACTGTTAGAACCTTGAACTAGCCAATAGAAGGAACATATTAGATAACTATCCTTTCTTATTAAATCAAATATTAATTTTGTTGACTTCTATTAGTTCTCAAAACAGATAGTATATCATATTTACATTAGTGATACTTTACAGATATATGGCAACCCTCTCCAGTACTCTTGCCTGGAGAATCCCATGGAGGGAGAGGCCTGGTAGGCTACAGTCCGTGGGGTCGCAAAGAGTCGGACACAACTTAGCGACGATGACAGATATATACAAAATTGGTAAAAGAGGCCATGCTGCACACAGAAACAGAGATGGCTTGGGAATTTAATCCTGGCTGGGCCTCCTCATTACCAATGTGATCTTGGGTACTCTCTTTCAGTTCCTAATTGGGATTGCTGCTGCCAAGTCACTTCAGTCGTGTCCGACTCTGTGCGACCCCACCCCTGGGATTCTCCAGGCAAGAACATTGGAGTGGGTTACCATTTCCTTCTCCAATGCAGAAAAGTGAAAGTGAAGTTGCTCAGTTGTATCCGACTCTTCGCGATCCCATGGACCGCAGCCCACCAGGCTCCTCTGTCCGTTGGATTTTCCAGGCAAGAGTATTGCCATTGCCTTCTCCATAATTGGGATTAATAATGTCCAAATCCTATCCCACTCCAAGAAAATGAGTATACTCTTCATATTTGACATTCAGAGAAATTAGGAGCATCTGACATTTCTGGAGAGTTTCTAACGAGTAGTCATGCAGACTGAGAATGGTGAGGTATAAATATGGATCCTCCTCTTTCTACAGCTTAATGGAGTGACCAGATATACCTCATCAAAGGAGCACTTCAGGAAACTCCATGTCCAGGGTCTAAAATTTGTGTGACAGACCAGTCATTTCTTTCTTCTCATGCACAACCTCTATCCCAGGTGACAGAACACTGCTGTTACCAGAGCACTAGAATAAAGTCATTCAACATTACGTACTGCACAGGAAAGTCCCCGCTGTAGCATCCTCGGCCATCAGCTATTAGGGATCTGTGGGATCACTCCTAAGTGCCGGAAACTCAGTACTTCCAAAAGCATTTCATTACAATGATGGGGAATTCTAATCCACAGAAAACATTTGCATGTAGTTGTTATAAATATGCCACCTTATAAGTCCAGGCTATTGACTTTAGCTTTTGAAGTAATTTCTAAGTCTTGTAGGACAGTTGATTAAACATTTAAAGGCATATTTCTAAGGTAGCCACTATATTTCTCTTCAGTCAACTTGGTTTACATTTCTCTTCAGTCAGACAACTTGGTTTATATGGTAGAATATACATTTAGCCATCTATTCATTCTTCCACCCATTTAATTCAACCTTCTATCCATAGAGTATGAACTTTTAATGATATCTGAAATTCTACTGATTATTACATAATGTTGGTTAATCCACTACTCCCACATCCCTAGCAATACTACAAGTTTGCAGATGTTCCTCAAAAAGCATCTTGAGCACTCTCTCCTTTGCCAATATTCTTTGATCTACAATGAGGGCTTAAAATATTTGAAGGGAAACGTTTAAAGACATGGTATATCTAAGTGCATTTCAAAAGAAGATTCTTTCAAAGTCAGCAAAAGCTCTTTAAATCATAAAAGTTATACAGATGCAACATTGAAGAGACAATTCACTTGAGAAAATTCTCAGATAATTAAGATATTCCTTTGACTTGACCATTTTGATAGGGATTAACCTATATATTGTTAACACTACATTAATCTGCTCTGTCCCTATAAACACATACCGGTCAAGGATAGAGTCTCAGACCACAAGTCAGAGGACAAGTGCTGTGTTTTGATATGGATTTTGGTTCAATACGACTCTTGAAAGCTCTTTCTCTGTTTATTGCTAAGTACATATATTTCCAAGTTACTACCACCACCTTCATCCTAGACATGAACCGGGAAATTAGGAGCACTGATTGCATATCTCCTGGAGTAAATGAAAGGAAATTCGCTATCATAGACGAGTACTATAAGCTAGGCCCTGGCAAACCTGAATAATAACCTCAGATCTATTTGGCCACAGAAAAGTCACTTAACCAGTCTGGACTTGAATGTCCTCACTCGTAGAGCACAGACACTGAACTAAAGGATTTTTGAAGGTCCCATTGCTTGTATGTTTCTATATAGATTGAACAAGAGCAATTATCCTTCAATTAAAAAATTAAAAAAAAAAAAGAAATGTGTTTGCTCTGATATTTGATACCTTAATAGTCTGAGTAGCCAGAAACAGTCTGATGAGAGAAGAAAGGGAACTCTGTGGCCCAATTATATGTCAGTAAAGAAGTAGTATTTCTAGGAACATGCATGTGCTCACGTGTGCACACACTCACATGTGGACAGTGCACTCCATAACGTAATCCAATCTGCCGTGGATTTCAACACAAATAGCCAGGGGGCGGGGGGAAGTTCCATAAAGTTTAAATGGTAGTGATGTAATTCTAGCAGCCATACACTAAACGTCTTTTTCCTAAATGGAGTGAGCAAGAGGTGGTTCTCTGTGTGACCTTCACAAGCTGGGTTAAAGAGTAAAACATGGCAAAACAACTCAAGTTTTTAAAAGCAAAACAACTGTTGAGTTCATACACCAGTGAATTCACAGTTGATCTTACCTTGACAAAAGGTGTTGTTAACCCGTTTATAACCTTGTAGACATTCCATCATTTGATTATATCCATGATAAGCTGTAAAAAGAAACAATTCTGTTACATGCTTAAATTCTCACAAACCTAAACTACTGTATGTGATAAGCAAAGTGATATAAAGCATCAGTGATCTTACTTCTAAGATATCAACCCAATGTATATCCATTTTCCTTTGTTTTTCAGTATATCTCATGTTTTGCAACAGACATAAATCTCAATTAATTATCAATCTTTATGTTCATTCAAAAACCATAAAACTGTTCTATATTTTCTTCTAATTAGTGACTCTTACCAAAAAATTCAATTCCTCCCCAGTGATTAACTACTGGCAGTTGAATTTTCTTATAAATTCAGAGAAGGTGATTAGACATCCTCGTCTGCCTAGGATAGTCCTTGATGATACCTGTTGCTCCATCAAGGTTCATTAACAGTGTTCCACTTCACTCTGAAAAGTTCCTCAGTTTAGATAATAACCTATATGCTCACTTTAATGATAGGCTCTCATATTCTAGTTTAAGCTGATTCTCTCTACCATGAAGCTGAGAAGGACAGGTGTTAAAGGAAACTAGGAGATGTAAAGAGCTGCTCTGATACATTGTCTGATTCAGCACTCAGAAAACTCAACCAGTCAAATGTTGAAGCCACCAATTTACCAACAAAACCCTAGCCACTAAAACTTTGACATCCTGCTGTGATATCTGAAAGACTTCTTGGCATAAGTGCCAGAACCAGTTTGACCTAGGTTCAAATCTTGGCTCTGCCTATTGACAGCTCTGCCGCCTTGGAAGACAAGCTTTCTGGGTTCCAAATGGAATTCTGTACAATGGGAGTATTCCCAACTGCTTAGTAAGTCAGGGCTGTTGCAGAGTATAGAGATACTTTATACAAAATGCCTACCGTGGGGCCTGACAAAAGTATGCACAGATATCACTGTTTCCTGCAATAAGGTATTCTTTTATTAAGTTAATAGTGGACTGCTGTGAAAATAGGCTGAATGGTTAAACCACTTAGAAGACCTAAACAAGCAGTGAAACAAGTTCCAAGTAAAATGGAAATTTTCCTTTGAAAATGAAATTGTTTTGCCCCTAACACATGGTCTTTATTCTCACCACTAAGGAATAGCATGTAAGTATTTACTACTCACATTCCTCTCCTCTATTCCTTTCTTTGCCTTATTTCCTCTGCTAGAAGATGGTTAAGGTGAGGAATCTGGAAATAGTGGGTTAAAAGGGAAAAACTGGTATGTGGGGAGTCACCCATCCAGCCCCTTGGCCACATGTCCAGTCTTGTCCCATCTAACGAGGCCACCCTGTAACACGTTACCTACAGAAACTGTGAGATCTCTGCCGGTGAACTGTTCAAAAGCAAAAGAGAGATGAATATCTCATTTAAAAGTTAAGTCATCTACCTCAAGGCAGAAAGCCAGACCAGATGATCTTAAAGTCTTCCTCTACTTAGAATTCAATGCTAATTTTCTTCGAAAAATGTTTAAAGGACAAGCAACTTGTTCATACCAAGTACATTTTTAATAGATTACAGACTCTTTAATGAAATCATTTGCAGATTTAAAATTAAGTTTTCACAGTAAGAACTGATCAACAATGAAAGGTCTTTCTGTATGTGGCTAGACAAAAACTTCAAAACATTAAATAAGAGCCACTTGAAAACTACTCTGAGTGGGGGGAAAAAAAAAGCATGGAGCACAAAACCCTAGCTTCTAAAGCCAAGAAAAGTCTGCTCTCTTCCAAAATGAGTATGATTTTAAAATAAACAAAGAAAGTTTTTAAAATGACACAAGAAGAATATGACTCTGAGTGTGTTTCTTGGGAGTGGGCTACATGGTAGGATGGCACAAATGGAGTAAAAGTCAAGATGTCAATAGCTTACTTCACTCATAATCCATGTTGCTCTTCAATTTATACATTAGATCAACCCATACAGACCTTATTTTCATTAGTTAAGAGTGATAGCAACTTTGCACTTTTACTTTCTACTTAAATTATCAACATTAAAATATAGAGCTAACAAAACCATCTAAAGTATTGAATTTATCCCCAGATGATACAATTCTAGACAGAAAATGACACAACATGTGACTCCCTTTACTCTTCACTTCTGTCCCTGTCTTGCAACTTTGGGCTTTGGAAATAAGAGGAAAGAGAAGCTAAATAAGCAAACGATACACAGAGAAGGGAAAAAATGGAAAAGAAAAATAAGAGATAAAATGAAAAAAGTACTAGAGAAACTTAGCCTCAAAACCAAGCTATAAGAACTGGACTTCTCTTTCCTCAGTCCTTAGACTCAGCAGGCAATGCTTCTTCAACAGTTTAGATATAGATTTCTTTCATGGTCTGTAAGACTTCACAGCAAATGGCAGAGCTGAGAGTCAAACTCAAGTCTACCTAACCCTAAACTCCACGGTTTCAAAATCATACAAAACGCCCTCTAGATGTCCCTTTGGTCAGCTTGTCAGGATAATTTTATGTAGCTAGATATTTTAGTGAGGTGGGACCATCACACTCAACGCACTGCTGGAAATCGCATTGCTAATCATTATTGAAACCCAGAGAAAATTTCCTGGGGACAATGTCTCAGTATTGAATGTCCTTATTTATGTGGGTTTTTTTTTTTTTTTTTTTTCCCTGCTGCTGCTGCTGCTAAGCCACATCAGTCGTGTCCGACTCTGTGCGACCCCATAGACAGCAGCCCATCAGGCTCCTCCATCCCTGGGATTCTCCAGGCAAGAATACTGGAGTGGGTTGCCATTTCCTTCTCCATTTTTCCCCCCTCTATATGAATAATTCATTAAATATCAGAAACTTCAGTAGGTGTTTCCAAAAATTATTCCTCTAAAGGAAGATAGGAGCAATTATCAAGGGAAAAAGTAAAATTAAATTAACCTTAAATATAAAAAGATTTAGAGAACAAGTTTGAGAGATAAGAATCATTTATGATTATGGAAGAATAATATATAAGACAGACCAAAGGAGATTCTTAGGGGCAGTTCCTAGACTGAACAGGTTTTAAAAGGCAGTTGAGAATACCATTCAAATCAACAGATGTTTAACAAAGGATAAATAAAAATTATCCAATGGAAGCAAATGAGAAACTCCTGCAGCATAAACTATTAAAAAAAAAAGATGACAACATAGAAAATATCACTTGCTTTCTTGGCAAAAACATGACAAAGAAGAAGAAGGAAAGCTCCACTTAAACCCAGCTACCTCTGTCTTTCTAAAAAGTACTAGGAATCAATTATCCAGAGTGGACACTATATTCAAAAACTGGGGAGAAAGTAACAGAAAGATGTAAATCTGGATTTATTCACGTCAACAGATTCTGGAAAACAAATTTTATAGACTAATCAATGCATGTAGATGTCAGTAGAGATTTACTTCTTGAAAAATGTGATAGTTTAACAGCAGAGACTAAGAGGAAAAGGGAGGAAGCACTGTGTCCTTCTGACTAAGCTTCTCTTTCACAAATCAGCAATCATTCATTTCTCTATTTTAGCTTTTCTTTTCAGTGAAATTTGAAAACCTATAGCGTAATAAAAACTACAAGAGAGGTTGTGGATATTAATATACATTTAAGGAATGTAACTTAACAACTGCTGATTTTTTATAGCAGCATTTAATTATCATTTCATTATCACTTTAAGAGATCTTATTTTTCTTTCATCTTAGAAAACAGAGTCTACATATAGCACATTCCCTTTTAAAAGATTTTTTCTTTAAAGTAACCCAGCTGAACAAAAGGCAACTGATAACTATGTTTATTAAAAAACAGAAATCAATATGAAAGCTTTCTCAGACTTGCAAGGTTTCTGGGAATGTAAATTATTGTACTACGTTCTACAATTCAATACAATTTCTTTGAAGTCTAACGTCTCACCATTAAAACAGTCATCATAAGAAAACAGACATGCTGCATTAACCTGCAACAGAATGATGAAATGTCACTTACATGGCTTCTTGGGGCATTTCTGGCATTTATGAAAGCCCCAGGAGGTGCCCACGGTTCCACAGCAGTCCTCCTGCTTTGAAAGGCCAGGGAGAGCTTTGCCACACTGCAATGATGAGGTGTGAAATAGGAAGGTTAATTGAATGCAGGATGCCCAGCTCCAGAGCACTGGGTGCTTCACAGTCACATTATAAAACAGTTCCCTTCTTGTTGATACAGAACCTGGGTGGGGGCTGTTGAGAGTAGGGGCTCTAAAACCTCAGAATGAAACATCAGTACACAATCAGTAGGACACTCAAGCAAACAAGCATATTTCCAAGAGCTTGGCATTTTTAGAGTCTTCATACACCCCTGTCACTGTTCAGAGCACTTTATAAAACTTAGCCTTCCAATGCCTTTTTTTTGCATTTTTTTCCCTTAGTAAGAAGGAATTTAAAAGATACTTTGAACTTTTTACATTTGAGTTTTAACTGTCTACTGAGATGTCTGCAGTGGACACTCAGGGAAAGGGCTGTAAGGGTAAGACGTGCAGGAAGACCTTGAGAATACGGCACAGATCCCACCTACAAGAGGCCGTGGGTCCTCCTGTAACACCAAGGCCTGGGCAGGGACAGGGTATGACCACGGGCTGAGCCAGACCAGCCCTGGGTGAGACAAACACTCCAGATATCCATGCAGCCTGACCCAGGGAAGTCAGCCACGCTGGGAAGGTTCTGGCAGGTTTAAATCAGGCCAGCAGGCAGAGGAGCCCACCTGAGCACCATGGACATGACAAATGCAAGGATCCATCTCATGTTCCAGTCAGCCAAGGTCAGAAGAGGCCAAGGGGCAGAATCCTGAAGTTAGACCTGCTGAGTGGCACTGACAAGACTTTAGAATGGCAGACTGCTTTGCGTATCGATTTTGAGGCCAGTGGTGCAGAAAGGGCCGCCTGGCTCCTTATTCCTAATGTGCAGGCAAAGCCCAGATCTAAGGGGCCACTCTCTGCCTTCCTCTGCCTCGCCTCTACAGGATTCTCCAAATGGCTTTCAGAGCCACCGTGGCTTCCCTTGTGGCTCAGCTGGTAAAGAATCCACCTGCAAGGTGGGAGACCTGGGTTCGATCCCTGGGTTGGGAAGATCCTCTGGAGAATGGAAAAGCTACCCACCCCAGTATTCTGGCCTGAAGAATTCTAAGGACTGTATAGTCCATGGGTCGTCCATGGGGCCGCAAAGAGTTAGACACGACTGAGCGACTTTCACTTTCACAAGACAAATCTTATCACATTATTCTGAATGAAAACCTTCAGCGACTCTCCCCTGTATGAAGACTGCAACGTCCCCGACACGATAAGTGTGACCTTCTAGCTCTCACCTCGGACAATCACTCTCTGTCCCCTCCCACGACTCTACATCCATCCTTCAGGCACACTCAAGGACTCCTTATCCTTAACAGGCCCAGAGAACCCTCACCATGAAACCTCCTGTCTCCTCGATTTCAGCAAGTTCCTCCAACCATCCCCTTTACTCCATGACACTTTCTACACAGCTCTGCTGCCTCCACTATATATTTTAATCAAACACAGATGTATTTTATTCATCTTTATATCCCAATGTATAGTACAAGTTGCAAATAAACACTCAATAAATGTTAAGGGAAGGAAGGAGCAAACAATCAGAAGAAACTAAAGAACAAACTAGTTTCAGTCCATTCAAGCAAGCAATGGTCCTGGGGAAAACAATGGAAATTAGCAAACTAGCCCAGGCTGGTGAGCAGAACTCAGGGGCAGAAAGTTGGGACAGGTGGTGACTGGCAGAAGGGCAGCAGACAGTGGATGCCAGTTGTCTGGCGGGCCTCCAGGGACCGCACGACCTTCCCTCCAGGTCCACTCATGCAGCATTCCCAACAAGGCTCTGACTACATGTCCGACTTGTAAAACAAAACCAGAGAAGGCAGAGCTCAGCTAATGAAGTTGGAGTTACATCATAGCTTTGAAGTCCTTAGGTTTTTGTGGGTTTTCAAGATTTCAACAGGATGTTGTATTCTCTCCAAAAATAGTGTATGATGAGCAGGAGGAGGGGAGGGGGGCAATGGGGGAAGAGAGTGAACACATGTACAAATGGAGAACCTCGGGGAGGAACAACACATACTGGCTGCATTCAGGTAGTTCCCAGACTCCTTCAGCTTAATAACAGAAGGCTTAAACCTGAAATATGAAGCAAGGAAGAAGACGACGGACAACGCTCCAGGCGTTAAGACTGGAAACAAAATGATATGTGAAGAATACAGAGGTCTCCACAGTTGCAATCAGCTGCCAAAGCATGCTTGTGGTTTACTTCCAGTATGATCAGTCAGATTTATGTCAGACACCAGTGCACATCAAATGTAGACCATTCTTGTCCCAGAACCTCTAGTTCTTCTCTTCATCAAGCAAAACTCTCAACACTTGCCGATTTTATATGCTCCAAATGCTGGTAGCAGTTAAAATCCAATTTTCACCTTGGATTCCTAGAATGTTTGATTTGGGAGGGCAAAAATAAATCATTTCTCCCGACTGGGCCTCAAAAAAAAGGTACAAGGTTTTCATTACAGAATTCAGGCTGCTTTATCCTACGGCTTTGTTTTTGCGGGTCCACAGCCAAGAGCAGCACAAGCCATCCAAGTCGATTAAATAAATGGCAGGGTAGGTGGTACCACAACGCTGTGTGTTCCTCTCAGAACTGGGTCTGCACAGTATGAGGACAGACTGCCAGAGATAAAGTCAGGTTTGCAACAAGGCATGAGGTTTCATGGGCGCCCCTTTAGTTAATTACCTATGCAGAAATTTCAAGGTGCAGCAAGAAACTCCACCTGAGATCTTTGGAGCCAGATGCAGAACTTTCTCTCATACAAGAGGTTCCTTAGCACCTGACATGATCTGGATGCTGGAAGCATCTAGAACAAAAGAAGGTAGAGGAAGGATCTCCCCTCCATACCAAAAGTCCACACAGGAGACAATGACATTGAAAAAAGACATTAGAATCTCGAATGCCCTTCTGTCAGCCTGGAGGAGTCTACTTCTCAATAAGACATAATCACATGGACATAGGCTGATGCTACTGAGCTACATTTTTATTCCCAGATTAAAGTAATTTTTTACAAGTTAAAAACACAAATGGAATTTCTCTTGTGTGAATCACTCACCACATTTTCAGAGAAAGCCTGTCTCTCATTTCAAGGCATATCTTTTTAGAAATCCAGGAGAAATGTGCTAACTGTTAACCCAATATTTAGTTAGTTCAAGCCAGAAAGGAAAACCTATGCTGTCCATCGAGCAATGTGATAAAGCTCAAAAAGTTCACACAACTCCGGGCTGCATGTTAGGGGACTCTTGAACCCCACACGTCCATGCTAGGATTCAGCAAATGCATGGCCCACCTAGAGTTGTCCAAACAGAACAATAAAGGTTCAGGCTACCAGGTTCAGTGACTATCAGCTGAAGAAAGTAGAGATAATAAGACAGACAGCAGAGTTCAGACATGTTCAACAAACTTGTTGCTTGAAGTTATCTGCATGGTGAAGGTATTAGCAGGACTACAGGCTCCAGATCACAAGAAAAGGGGATTCTACTCATTAAGCAGGAGACCTTTTCAACAGTGAATGATTCTCAACAATGGAAGAGGTCAACATCTTCACTGATGCTGAAGGCTGAAGAATCATCTCGCAGGAATGCCCAGGGTAAGAAGCAGATGTCTCTTAGGGTGTCTGTCAGATCTAGGGTTCCACATTCAATATACACTGATAGGTCGCATTACTGACAAAGGAAATACTAGAGCCAACCCCAAGTACTTGTGTTGCTATCCTGTCTCTAACAGGACAGTGTCTGGGCAGATATACTCCTACCCAGCTTCTGTGCTTTACCTTGTCCCTCAAATCAGCACTGCCAGGGATGCTCATACTAGTCTGACCTTACTCCTAAAGGACCTAAGCAAACTAGACAGAAAAAGAGGAAAACAAATAGAATCCCTCTCAGCCCTAATCACCAAGATTCTTAGAGGACTGGCTGCATGAAAATAACTCATCAACCATTACTATCTGCATAACTGGACTAGCACCATACATCAGAAGGTAAGACGATTTAGAAAGCATCACAATTACTCCATGAATGTTCATGGTACCTCTTCTACAGCAAAAGAGTCATTACAAGCAATGGTGTAAAAGCCTTTGTTAAATGTTGTTAAGAATTAAGATTGCAAAATCATGAACTCTTCTAAATGTTGACCTGATTTGAGAACACTTATCGTAGACTTATCTGCAGCACTTACCTGCAAACCCTCACTTTTAAAATATTGTAACACTTTCCTGCCACTCAAAATAAAGCTGTGATGACAGCTGGTTTTAGATCTCCCTGGAGGAAAAGGGGATGACAGAGGATGAGATGGCTGGATGGCATCACCGACTCGATGGACGTGAGTTTGAGTGAACTCTGGGAGTTGGTGACGGACAGGGAGGCGTGGTGTGCTGCAATTCTTGGGGTCGCAAAGAGTTGGACACGACTGAGTGACTGAACTGAACTGATAAATATGTGAGTGTTAAGATTTAAATTTAACGGCTTATAACTTTTGTCTATTAAAAACTCGCCAATGGAATTGCTTCATAGATGAACAATCACTTGAAGAGAGTGTGATAAATATTGAAGTATGGTTTCAAGAGATTCAGTATTCACACCTTAAAATGACTAGTACCTATAATATCCTCATTTCAAGAATGTTTGCTGCACCAGGCCAGTGGATCTTCCCCAGGAAAGATTCAGCCATGGGGAAAAGAAAGGAACACTGGTATGGAATCATTACACCTGGACCTAAACCCCAAGTCTCCCTAATAAGATAACCATTAAGACCATTCAGCATCTCCAGACTAGTTCTCAGACAAAGGGATGGTAATCCCAACTACAAAGGACTGTGGTGAGATTCAACAATGCATGTCCAAGCATGGCTGACCATATCTCGTCAGCCCCTGTGCAGGGACTGGTAGACAGTGATCTTCTGGGGTGTGTTCTGCACCAGAACATAGTGTTTTGTAAGCAGAGCATGGGCTGGCTGGATCTGCACCATCCTCCTCAGCTTCTATCTTGTGTGGGTACAATCTACCAAGCGTTATGGTGCTGGCCAATTTGTTAGGCTCTTGGGATACATTTCTTAAAAGAGTTCAGATATTTTATGAGTAAAAGAGCTGCTCTATGAAGATGGCCACCATGACAAGAACCCACAACTGAAGACATTTGAAAATGTTAATACTGAAATACTCTTACAAATTATCTTATCTATGCATGTAACTCACTTTATTTTGCTATCAGGAACCATTATATACTGAAGTATAAAAGACTGAGTTTGAATAAAGAACATTTTTTTCAATGAGATTAAGACACTAGAACTAAAGAAACACAGGAAAACTAAAATATTAAAGTAATATAGATTTTTATGGATAAATTCTTAGAAAAGTACAACTTTCCAAAACTGAACCAGGAAGAAATAGAAAATCTTAACAGACACATCACAAGCATGGAAATTGAAACTGTAATGAGAAATCCTCCAGCAAACAAAAGCCCAGGTCCAGATGGCTTCACAGCTGAATTCTACCAAGATTTAGAAAAGAGCTAACACCTATCCTACTCAAACTCTTCCAGAAAATTGCAGAGGAAGGTAAACTTCCAAACTCATTCTATGAGGCCACCATCACCCTAATACCAAAACCTGACAAAGATGCCACAAAAAAAGAAAACTACAGGCCAATATTACTGATGAACATGGATGCAAAAATCCTTAACAAAATTCTAGCAATCAGAATCCAACAACACATTAAAAAGATCATACACCATGACCAAGTGGGCTTTATTCCAGGGATGTAAGGATTCTTCAATATCTGCATATCAATCAATGTAATATACCACATTAACAAATTGAAAAATAAAAGCCATATGATTATCTCAATAGATGCAGAGAAAGCCTTTGACAAAATTCAACAACCATTTATGATAAAAACTCTCCAGAAAGGAGGAATTGAAGGAACATACCTCAACATAATAAAAGCTATATACGACAAACCCACAGCAAACGTTATCCTCAATGGGGAAAAATTGAAAGCATTTCCTCTAAAGTCAGGAACAAGACAAGGGTCCCCACTTTCACCACTACTATTCAACATAGTTTTGGAAGTTTTATCCACAGCAATCAGAGCAGAAAAAGAAATAAAAGGAATCCAAATTGGAAAGAAGAAGTAAAACTCACTGTTTGCAGATGACATGATCCTCTACATAGAAAACCCTAAAGACTCCACCAGAAAATTANCAATACAATAATGTAAAGTAATTAACCCCCAATTAAAATAATAAATTCATATTAAAAAATAAAAATTAAAAAAAGAATTATATGCCTTAGTACCTAGTATACTTTTGCTTTAAAACAAATTAATGGCCACTTTTTTTTATTTTACTTTAAATCATCACCCAGAAACCATGTCTCATTATATGTAACTATTATATTGTTGCTAAGAAAATGTGTTATCAAGCTTATGATATACTAGAAATTTATTGCTGTGAGTCCTGAATAATA
The DNA here is from genome assembly GCA_006408695.1 of Aepyceros melampus. NCBI lineage: Eukaryota > Metazoa > Chordata > Mammalia > Artiodactyla > Bovidae > Aepyceros > Aepyceros melampus. The sequence goes on along the minus strand of SJXQ01008558.1, from coordinate 5,909 downwards.
AGTGGGTTCACAGCAGAGGTTAGAGGTCACAGGCAGACCAACTGAAGAAAACCAAAAACTGTAAGCCCAATAAAGCCTTGCATATGAAACTATGCATACATCTGGACAAAGGCAAGTGATAGTATGGGCTGAATCACTGAGTGTATGACAAGGAGATTGTTGGAGTTGTAAAGAATTATAATCACTCCTCCCACTCTCTGCACGTTCAGTAGAGAACTGAGAAATGAGACACAAGAGCCTCACAAAAGGGAAATCACAAGATCAGCTTCATACTAGTAAAGTTAACTGGAGGACACAGCTTAGTTCTGCAGTCAAGGAGAGTTTCTCTAAATCCCTCGTTGCCTTCCCCAGGTAAGCCTGATGAAACCAGGCACAGGAAAAATGGACAGCATCAGGACTTTCCTATGAAGGGATACATGATGCCTGCTGCGTCTCTAAGTTGTGTCTGATTCTTTGCAGATACAAAGAGTCCAGCCTATGGACTGTAGTCATAGACTCATACTGCCTATGGACAGTAACCCACCAGGCTCATCTGCCCATGGTATTCTCCAGGCAAGAATACTGGAGTGGGTTGCCATGCCCTCCTCCAGGGAATCTTCCTGACCCAGGGATCAAACCCTTGTCTCTTACATCTGCCTGCACCAGTAGGCAGATTCATTACCACTAGCATCACCTGGGAAGGGACACATGAAGGAGGAGACAAGTCTTGGTCCAGGGGACAGACCAGTCTTGTAAAGAGGCCCAAAGGGGACTGGGCCATTCATCCCCAGTTCAGTTTCACAGCTTCACCAGTCACTCCCTCCCTTAGGGAAGAGAAATACAGGATATGGATAAAGAGAAGTTTCTTCTCATTCTTTACTCTCCTAGGGCATGGAGGGACAGGTACCCATTTTAGAGGAATCATCTGCTTTGGGCCAGAGAGAATTTGGTCATTTGCAGAGAAGAGGAATAATTGCTCAAACCAGGTTGCCTCTTGTGAATAAACATATAATTACTTATTTCACATATGCACACAGTTGTATGTTAAATTCTTGCTTCCAAAGTTCCATAAATATAGCTCAGAACCACTTCACTGTTGAAACACGTACTTTTCAAATCGTCTTGAAAAAGTAACTTGAAATGTAAAGACTACAGTTTCTCAGAGACTACTCTCCTTCAGCCCGGCTGTTTACATGTATTGGTTGGTGACCAGCCCTGTTTATAGGAACCTAGGACATTAGGCAAATACATGAAACCAGATCTATTTGAGGAGCTTGCTTTCCTAAACCATATTTCACTTCAAGAAGAGAAAAGGTGGACACTGCTCTAGAACAATTCACCAGCACTTCCTACTTGCAATAACGTTCCTGAATTCCAAGAAGGGACAGAGCACTCTACTCTGCCATTTTTTGTGTGAGGAAAGAGAGGCACAGAGATGTGCAGTTGTTGGCCATAGTCTTTGGCTGACACCTGTCACTCTGTCCTGTGGGTTGTGGGAGTAAGCAAGAACACTAGAGACATCTGGATGAGGTTTTAAAAGCATTTCCTTGATTGCTTTTTTGAACATCTCTGAAAATAAATCAGTGGGAAAATAAAAAGAGTTTTTGTCTCTGCCTCAGGATAGAGAAAATGGAGGCTGGTGCAAGCCACAAATACATGAGAGATGAAGATGATCAGCCTAATGCTCATGACTACAGAATCCACAGCTTGTGAAAGAAGGGCCGATAAAAGAGATGCTGATGAGAAGCAGCTTAACAGCGCATGCAGTGGCTGATGATGTTTGGTCCCATTGTCACTGAGTGGGGTATTACCCCACTAGGATCTAACCCAATACAAACCAAGATCAGCCGAGAGCAGACCTAAGGAACACATATTCCACAGTAACCTCAGGCCGCAAGTATACAGTGATCATTAATGACAGAGGAGAAGAAGAAAAGAATAGAATCTTGCACTTCAAGTTAGTGAAAATGAACTGTCTGATGCAGAATTCATTATCATTTTAAGGGAAATGACAAAAAAGATAGGAGAGATAAGACGAGCTCATGAGAATGTTGAGGAGAGTATCCAGCCCAGTAAAAGTGACCAAGTTCGAGGAATGAGAAGAGTGTGGGATGGAGTTGTTGTCCATTTATGAAACATGTAAAAATAGTCACCGTAGATACATTTCCCAGAGCCTATCTCTTCAGGGAAGTCATTTCTGCAGGTAGGAGGAAAAAACCTCTTTATGGGCCAACATTCCATGACTCAGAGATGAGAATTTCTATTGCCATAACAGGAGAATGCCATAACATAGGAGGATGCCTTCCTGTGTCTTTCTACATCTGTGAATATAACCCCCTGTTTGAAAAATGTCCCAACAGTCAGTAGCTCAGGAAGGCCAGTAACTCAGGGTGAGCTACCACTGGAGTGTGCACTGGAAACCCCATCCTCACAGCAAAGACAGAGGTGCAGCATCTCAGAGATAGTCAATAATTTCCCAGGTTGCTTAGGAAACACATCTTGAAGAAGGGATGAGGACTGGAAAGAGACCTAGAGGTATCATGATCTCTGACTCCATTGTTTCAGTCACTCCCTCTCCCCAGAACAAAATTAGAGCAAGAAGTAGTTCTCAAACCCTCAGATTTCAGGGCTTCATGTTAGAAACGAGGACAAAGAGAGACATGGGATGTTGCCATGCAACCACTCACCCTTGTTCAGCTTAGTATTAGCAGTACAGAGCCTTACAGTCTGCTCTCCCTGAAAGGAAAAAGGCTTGCATGGTATAGGAAGAGGAATGCCCTAAGCCTGTATACTTCTTTTTCCTGTGATGTCCAGAAAACTAATACCTGCATTATCCTGGAATCAATTCTGAGCCAAAGACCATGTTTTGCATCAAGGCCTTGCCCAGATAGTTCCCTCCAGTTGTAAAAATGACACATCATCTGTCCATGACACTGAGATCATAGCATGATATTTAAGGGGGGCTTCTTTTACATGTAAACACATATCAAGATCTGGCTGGAACCCAAAGACACTTCCCTCAGGTGCTCTCCTGGGAGAAGTATCTGCAAAAGAAACCAAAAGAATGTAGTTTTCACAAACAGAGCTCATTGAGACTTCTGTCCAGAATTCCTATACCTGCTATCCAAGAAGAGAAGCAGGAGCCCCTCTTCCAGAGCCGTAGATGGGATGCAAAGTCGACTCTAATTGGGAATCCCTTTGCTGGTTCTCAGCAATAATGGCAAATTTCAGTAACACAATATGTGGGTTGGTTAGGGTCCTAACACACTTAACCGACAAAGCCCCTCACCACATTACCTATCTCAGTAAAATTGTTTAGACACTTCAAAGCTACCAAAGACTTTGCCCTATCAAATAACAATGAAATCTGCCTCAAAATGGTTTAAAATCTGTGAGAGAAGTAAATGCTGTATTACCATTGACTCCATGGAAGCAGTAATGTGCCGTGTAGAGACAGCAGGGAAGAATCACACATAGCCATGGTGACATTTTTCTAAAGATACCTCATTTTTGGAGGCCAAGAATCCAAATACATATCTTCTATTATTTTGGCTAAGGTAGAAGTTCACTGCATGAATGATTCATGATTTTATTCAATAATTATTTCATAATCCCATCATTTCTGCATTTGAAAAAGTATTCAAAAATTATACCCTCTTGCTGTTAAAAGTTTCCTTTAAAACATGGTGTTAACTTAATGATGGTGCATTTTTTTTCTAGAATTTATTTTCTTAAATAATGCTATGTATTTGTTCATAAAATGACATGGAATGTAGTAAGGTTTTTTATGTTATGTTTCTTGTTTTTGCATCTTAATTGTTTTGTTTTGATTGTGGTAAGATCACTTAACATGAGGTCTGCCCTGTTAGATTTTTAAGTGTGTGATCAGCATTGTTAATTATAGGTACAGTATTGTACAACAGGTCTCTGAAATTTATTCATCATGCCAAACTGAAACTTCATACCTACTGAAAAATTGGAGTGGGCATAACACCTTCAAATTCAAGTGGAATAGTGAATCCTTACACCTGGTGGTCTCTTGCTTAAATTTCAGGACAGTAATCAAGGCACATAGATAGGAGCTAAACCTTAGGGTCTAAGAATGCCCTGAAAACCAGATGTGAAGTTTTCACTGGCATGGAAAAATTAGATTTTAAAATACAAGTGCAACTGAACAAAAGTGTTACATTCTGGCACTGAGATACAAAGGGAGACATTGGGGGACTATATAACATTTTTTAAAGTATATATTGTTGAGACTGAATGTGGACAGAAAAGGCAGAGGAGAGAATGAGTATCAAAGGAAGTTTTTTTTTTTTTTTAATTAAGGAAGTTTTTAAAGGTAAAGTAGGATTGCATATATCCAGCAATAGAAGTCTATAGAGATGGAGATATTAAAGATATAAAAAAAGATGAGGAAATTTTGAGAGAATAAAATTCCAAAGAAGATGAAAAGCAATTGACAAAATACAACATCATGCTTTTAAAGTATTTTTAGAGAATGATAGATACTTCTTTAAGATGATAAAATATGTAAAACTCAGATCAAAAGCCAGCAACTTAATTTGAAAACCCTTAAGACATCTCTAATTAGAACTAGTAGAACCAAGATACCTATAGTCTCCACTATTACTTAACATTGTATTAAAAGTATTAGAAATGAAATTATAAATGGGAAAGGAATTAACGGCTAAGACTCAAAAGGAAACAGCCAAAATTACCTCCGTTTATAGAAATTTAATCAGCATAATGGGAAAACCTGAGGGGAATTCCTGGAAAACCTTCTACAAAAAATAATTACATTAAAGTATAAAGTTAACATATAATTCAGTAGAATTCACATATATAAACACTAATCAGAATATAATATGAAAGCTAGAACCCTTATTAAAATAACAAAATAAAATAAATTCTTAAGCATAAATCTAATGAGAAATTTTCAAACGTAAATGAGGAAAATTACAAAACATTCCTAAATTTAACTGAAGTAGACCTAAAGAAAATGGGAAGGCGTATCACATGTCATGGTGAAAAGTCTGAATATCCAAAAATGTCAACCCTCCCTAAGTTTACTTATAAATTTAAGATGCAATAAATAAATATGCCATCAGTTTTTTCTAGAATTAGATTAATTATAAAAGTTATGGCTTAAAATGAATATCCAGGAAAACCCTAAAAAAAACTAAGAACAATATGTGGAAGGTACCTTCAAGATAGGAAAATGCTGTGAAACTTCTATAATTAAAGCAGTTTGGTATTGGCTTATGAATAGACTTACAGACCAATAAAGCAGAATGGAAAATACAGAAATAACTCAAGAGCCTATAAAACTTAGTATGTAATGAAGGCAACAGCTCAAGCTAGCAAGGAAATGAAAGACTTTTTTTTTATAAATGGTGATAGAACAACTGGATAGCCATATGGAAAAAGATAAAGTTAGATCCATTCCTCACACCATACACTGGTACAATTTCTAAAAAGATCAGACATTCAGGTTTTTTAAAAATCATGCAAACATTATGAAAAGATTAGTGAATTTCTTTATAACTAAGAGGAAAGAAAGCATTTATAACTATGATTAAAATATGAGAAATAATAAAAAATTAAAACCTTAAAAATTTTATATCATAAGGAAAGTCAAAAGCCAAATCACAAAATAGGGAGGAAATATATGCAACTTATATCTCAGACAAAAAATTAATATAGTTTATATACAGTCCTCCTAAAATTTGGGAAAATCAAAATCCAGCAGAAAAATGGGAGAAGTCGTAAAAAGATCATCCATATAAGTAATACCAACAGCCGTTAAATACCTGAAAACATCTCCAATGTTTCTATTTATTAGAGAAATCCAAATTATAACAATGCTTAAAAACTATTTTTCACATATCAGGTTGGAGAAGTTGAAAAATGTTGAGCATATACTATGT
>SJXQ01008557.1:614401-645512 GCA_006408695.1 Aepyceros melampus | reverse complement strand
GGGGCAGCAGACACCCAGGCTGAGGGTAAAGAGGCCCCGGGCGTCTAGGAGCAGTGACTTATCAGTTGTAAGCAGGGGCTGCTGCTGTCCCTGGAGGCAGTGCAGTGACCTGGGACTGCCACTACCTCTAGAGAAACCAACGACTTTGAGCAGGGTCTGGGAGGCACAGCCAGAGGGCACGATGGACAAATAGTCCATGGTCCTGATGTCCAAGGTCTCAGGGCGGAAGAACACCGACACGAATTTCTTCCCTCCGGGAGGCACGATGCCATGGGCCGTGGGGCACCAGAAGGCCTGGTCTTTGACCAGCACGTCTGGGGCCACTTCGATCCTGAAGGGGGCGCTCACCTGTGGGGCCAGGAAGGATCTGGTTACAGGGTGGGGTGGTCCGTCATCACCAAGGTGCCCAGCTGAAGCCCTGCCTCTGCCTCAGTCATCAGCTTGATTGTGGAGCAAGGCTGCCTCGGCCCAGAGGAGGGAAGGGGCTGAGCCGTGTGCCCTGCACTGGGACTGCCCAGAGAGGGTACCTCTGCCTTGTCCCAAAGGTACCACGAAGGCTAACAGTGGTCCTCGCATCAGGACACCTGAGGGCTGCTCTTGGGGTTGTTATGGGGGAAGGTCAAGGGATAGTCCAGCCCAGCCCCCAGCTGAGATGATGGGGGGACCCCTGCTGACATGAGTGTATCAACAGATATAGGTATGCAAGACTTGCAACATTCTGTACAGGGGGTGGGTATTAGGCACACCCGGGCCTGTGGTCCCTGAGCCCTGCCCCCACTTCCCGCCACGGGCACAGGACACATACTGCCGATGGGTTATACAGCTTGATCTGCCTCTCGGCGGTGCAGCCCACAGCCACAGAGCCAAAGTGCAGCACTTTCTGGAAGCCCTCGGCATCCTGGTCCTCCGGGCGCCTCTGCTTTATGCTCACCAGCAGCTGGGCGATTTGGCTGGGCAGAGAGTGGACAGCCTTGGGGAGAAACCCACCAGGGCCTCTGTGGCCCCAAACTGAATAGCCCCTTCAAGGAAGACATGGGTCCCCAGGGGAACACTGGTCTGTGGCACCAAGGGAAGCAAAGAGATGACAAAGCCTGTGGGGCTCGGCGAAGGGTGCGAGGCTGATGGAGGTCCCTTGGGGGCCAGGCCAGGGCGCGGGTGGCGGGAGCACACTGGAGGCTTTGTTTCCCAGGGAGGTGAGCAGGGGGCTCTGGGGACGGGTGAGAGGTCGGGCCTCACCCACAGCCTGCAGCTGGATGCCACTCTTCTGCTTGCTGCCCTCCCCATACCAGCACGTGGCCTGAGCTTCATAGATGACAGCCATTGGGGGCTGGAAGGTCACCTTGATCCGGCAGGCCTGGCCTGGTTCCAGCAGCCCCGTGGTCGGCAGAATCTGGAATGGGCTGGGGGACTCCCAGGTGAAGAAGGTAGGCAGGTCCCTGGGGGTGGGGCGCAGGTGGGGGTGATGCAGATCAGAGCCACTCTGCCCCCTCTGACCACTGCCCCTGCTTTAGAAAGGTAGCGATGCCCCCTTTACTCCCACACCCCACATGCCGGCTCCCAGGAATCCTCCTCCCAGTTGTCACGCTTCCCACCTCCAAGCCTCAGCCTCTGCCCTCACCCCACATTTTCCAGGCAGAACCAGGCCTCAGCCATGTCCCCCATGGCGCACATGGGCAACCGCAGGGACGGCGGGCAGATCAGCTTGTGGCAGGGCAGAGTCGCTCTCAGGCCCACACAGAACATCCCCTCCGCTTTCTCAAGCCACAGCTGGTCCACGTACTCCTTCTGCAGTGTGCGGGGGCGGTGGGGAGAGGCAGAGGCAGTGACTGATCAGTGGTACCCGGGTGGTACCCACCTCACCCTGGCCCTCGCCATCCCCCCAACATAACTGTGGAGGGCTGGGCTGGACCACAGCCCTCTTTCATCTCAGTCTCTGAAGACAAGGTCAGTTACTTGAGCTCTAGTGCATCTTGGTCTCAGAGATACGGGGCCCCTTTTGTGAGGGACAAAGTTTTGGGAGAATATTTTGAGAGCGGAAGAAGCCAAGGAATACAGGGCTTTCTGACGGCCGGCAGAGTAGCACAGCTTTCCCCGCTGCCCCACCCTCCCCACCCCAATGCCCCCTTTACTCCCACACCCCACATGCCGGCTCCCAGGAATCCTCCTCCCAGTTGTCACGCTTCCCACCTCCAAGCCTCAGCCTCTGCCCTCACCCCACATTTTCCAGGCAGAACCAGGCCTCAGCCATGTCCCCCATGGCGCACATGGGCAACCGCAGGGACGGCGGGCAGATCAGCTTGTGGCAGGGCAGAGTGGCTCTCAGGCCCACACAGAACATCCCCTCCGCTTTCTCAAGCCACAGCTGGTCCACGTACTCCTTCTGCAGTGTGCGGGGGCGGTGGGGAGAGGCAGAGGCAGTGACTGATCAGTGGTACCCGGGTGGTACCCACCTCACCCTGGCCCTCGCCATCCCCCCAACATAACTGTGGAGGGCTGGCTGGACCACAGCCCTCTTTCATCTCAGTCTCTGAAGACAAGGTCAGTTACTTGAGCTCTAGTGCCATCTTGGTCTCAGAGATACGGGGCCCCTTTTGTGAGGGACAAAGTTTTGGGAGAATATTTTGAGAGCGGAAGAAGCCAAGGAATACAGGGCTTTCTGACGGCCGGCAGAGTAGCACAGCTTTCCCCGCTGCCCCACCCTCCCCACCCCACACATCCAACTGGAAGCCCCTTCTGTCTAATGAGTTTTGGCTCTAAGTGGTAGGATGCGGGTGAGGATATGGGTGTGGTGGTTGCGTTGGGGGGGGCTCCTCACTGCTCTGGCCTGGACCCCTGCTCCGAGGTCACTGTGCTCGTGTCCCTCCCTGTCCTTCACTCACCACGGCAGGCCTTACCTTCTCCAGAGGGCGGAAGATGACAGGGAGTGAGAAGGTTAGGCCTGGGCTCAGGAAGATGGGCTGGGGGACGACCGTGAAGAAGAACTTGGTCTTGGGGGGCCTGTGGGAGGGAGCCAAGGAATAAACACTTTGGGATCAGAAAACTAGAAGAGGCAGAAGGATTAGGGGAGACCCTGGTAAGCTAAGCAACTGGTGGGACTGTGGAAGGGGAAACAAAGAGGTTATGCCCCAGTAGGAATTGTCTCTCACATGCCACCATTTTTATCCCAAACCTTCACTCCAGGATGTCAGAGCGCTGAAGGGAAAGATACAGGAGCGGACTTCCCTGGTGGTCTAGTGGTTAAGGAGCCACCTGCCAACGCAGGGGACACGGGTTCCATCCCTGGCCTGGGGAGATCCCCCATGATGTGGGGCAACGAAGGCCATGGACCACTACTGAGCCCACGCTCTGCAGCGAGAGAGGCCACTGCAAGGGGAAGCCCACGCACACCAACTAGAGAGCGACGCCTGCTCGCGCAGCAACGAAGACCCAAAAGTGAATAAATAAATAAACAAAATTACCTTAAAAAAAAAGAGAAAAAGACAATACTGCCAAAAAACTCTATACCAGTAAGTTCAGAAAAATAAACACATTACTAGGAATGTATAATTGACCAAAAGTGACTCAAGAATTATACATTTTGTGGCCACCCTAACCTAAAATTATCCAAAAAATTGAATAAATAGTCAAAGAATCATCCCACAAAGAAAAGACCAGGCCAGATGGTTTCGCAGCAAGTAGTATGGAGCACTTGATAATTCTAGCCTTGTCTTTCCAACAACAGAAAACAAGGAAACCCTCCCCAAAACACTCTGTGAGTCTATCATAATGTTGTTATCAAAACCTGACAGTTATGAGAAGAAAGGAAAATTACAGGCCAGTACCAGCCATAAACAAAATATTGGCAAAAACAATTTAGCAATGAGTTTAGAAAGAACACTCAATCATCAACAAGCGGGGCTTATTCTAGGAATACACCATTGGTTTAACATTAAAAAAAAAAGTGGGGATGGATTTTCCTGATGATCCAGTGTGGTAATCCTCCTGCCAATGCAGGGGACATGGGTTCAATCCCTGGTTTGGGAAGATTCCACGTGCCTCGAGGCAACTGAGCCTATGGGCCACAATTACTGAATCCTCTGTGCCCCAGAGCCTGCACACTGCAACAAGAGAAGCTTCCCGCTCACAGAAAGTGCATGCCCAGCAACAAAGACCCAGCATTGCCAAAAAATAATCAATTAACTTTTTTAAAAATCAGGGGATTTCTCTGGCAGTTCAGTGGTTAACACTCCAAATTTCCACTGCAGGGGGTGCAAGTTAGATCCCACATGCCCTGTGGTGCAATCAAAAAAAAGAAAATTAAAAATTAAAAATCATTTAATGTAATTCACTGTATTGACAAATTAAGAGAGAAAAAAACAAATGACCATCTCAATAAAGAAAAACATTAAATAAACTTCAACATATGTTTATGACAAAAACTCTCAGCAACCTAGGAATAGAAGGGAACTTCCTTAACCTGATAAAGTCTAAAAAAAGAAAAAAAAAAACAACTACAGGAAACATGCAAATTAATGGTGAACACTGGAATCTTTCACGTTGGATCGTGAGCAAAACAAGGATGCCTTCTATAACCACTTTTGTTCAGCACTTTCCTTTTCAATAGTGCAGGAAGGAAAGACAAAGAAAGAAAAGATATAGGATTGGAAAGGAAGGGAAAAAATGCCATTTTCATTTAAGATATGAACATGTACATGGAAAACAAAATTAACAAACACATCATTACAATTAACAAGAGAGTTTGTCAAGGTTGCTGGGCACAACGGTGTGGACAAAACATCTATATTTTTAAAAAATGACTTTCTAGAAAACCAGCAATAAGCAGAATAAGACAATTTTAAAAGATATCATATTCAGCATCATTAAAAATTTAAAACACTTAGGTATAAATCTAACTAAAGATGTGTAAGACATCTAAGGAGAAAATTTTACATTTTATTGACAGACATGAAAGAAGACCTAAAGAAATATAAAGAGGCACCATGTTCATGAAAGACTCGATTTGTAATGATGTCGATTCTCCCCAGATTGATTTTTGAGTGTATGCCCGTGTGCTCAGTCACTTCAGTCATGTCCAACTCTTCAACCCTAGTAGGCTCCACTTGTCCATGGGATTCTCCAGGCAAGAATACTGGAGTGGGTTGCCAATGCCCTCCTCCAGGGGATCTTCCTGACTCAGGAATCAAACCCGTGTCTCTTGTGTCTCCTGCATTGCAGGCGGACTCTTTACCCCACTGAGCCACCTGGCAAGCCTAAATTGATCTATATGTTCAACTAAATCCTAAACAAAAATCTTAAAAAGTTGTCTACTTGTATGTATTTAAGTTGATTTGAAGATATTTATGAACGTTAAAAGGTCCAATGAGAGCCAAGACAATCTTGAGTAAGAATGAAGTTGGAGGACTTACACTACAAGATAATCAAGACTTATTATAAGCTTTAATAATCAATTCAGGATGATATTTATTGGCCCAGGGAGAGACAAGTAGAGCAAGGGAACAAAACAGGGTTCAGAAATGATTCCTACATGTATGGACACTTGATAAACATCAGTGGTAGGGAGACATGAGGCAAAGTATAAAATTTCCAATAAATGGTGCTGGGACAACTGGACATTGATTTGAGGGGAAAAAAGTCATCGGATCCCTACTTCAAACCATTCACAAAAATCAATTCCATGTAGATAAAAGACAAATATGAAAGGCAAAATTACAATGTCTTTAGAAGACACTATAGGAGAAAATCTTCATGAACTATATAAGGGTAGAGAAGAACTTGCAAATATCAACCATAAAAGAAAATATATTGTTGCATTCTATTTCTTTGAAATTAAGAATGCCTTTTCTTCAAAATACATGATAGAAGAAAAGACAAATCACAACGCAGGAGAAGATATTCACAACACATAACTGATAAAGAATTAGTATCTTCAATAAGAATATCTATCAAAAAAAGACAGTCTACAAAGAACATGTAAAGATAGGTAACAGGTACATGAAAAGATGCTCAACGTTGCTAATTATTAGAGAAATGCAAATCATAACAATGAGATATCACCTTGCACTATTATCAAGAAGGCTACAAATAAACGTTGGCGAGGATGTGGAGAAAAGGGGACCCTGGTATATTATTGGTGGGAATGTTAGTTGGTCTGCCATCCTGGAAAACAGTATGGAGGTTCCAAAAAAACTAAAAATAGGACTACCATATGATCTAGTGATTCCACTCCTCTGCATATGTCCAGAAAAAAAATAGAAAAATACTAATTGGAAAAGATACATGTACCTCAATGTTCATAGCAGCACTATTTACAATAGCCAAGATACTAGAGCACCTCAAGCGACCATCAACAGACAAATGGGTCAAGAAGATGTGGCATACACACACACACACACTCACAATGGAATATTGCTGCTAAGTCACTTCAGTCGTGTCCGACTCTGTGCAACCCCATAGACGGCAGCCCACCAGGCTTTGCCGTCCTTGGGATTCTCCAGGCAAGAACGCTGGACTGGGTTGCCATTTCCTTCTCCAATGCATGAAAGTGACAAGTGAAAGTGAAGTCGCTCAGTCGTGTCCGACCCTCGCAACCCCATGGACTGCAGCCTACCAGGCTCCTCCTTCCATGGGATTTTCCGGGCAAGAGTACTAGAGTGGGGTGCCATTGCCTTCTCCAAATGGAATATTACCCAGCCACAAAAAATAATGAAATCCAGCAACATGGGTGGACCTAGAGAATGTTACGATTAGTGAAGTTAGTCAGACAAAGACATATACTACATGATATCACTTGTATGTGAAATCTAAAAACTAAAACAAACCAATGTTTATAGCAAAGCAGAAACAGACTCAAAGATACAGAAAACAAAGTAGTTGTTACCAGTGGGGAGAGTGAAGTGGGAAGGGGCAAGATCAAGATAGGAGTATGGGGTTAAGAGAAACAAACTACCAAATTTAAAATAGATAAGCAGGACTTCCCTAGTGACACAGTGGATAAGAATCCACCTGCCAATGCACGGGACACAGGTTCCATCCCTGCTCTGGAAAGATTCCACGTGCCGAGGAGCAGCTAAGCCCTGTGCCACAACTACTGAGTCTGCACTCCAGAATCCTCGAGCCCCAACTACTGCGTCCATGTGCCTAGAGCCTGCGCCCCACAGCAAGAGAAGCCACTGCAATGAGAATCCCAAGCACTGCAATGAAGAGTAGACCCTGCTCATTGCAACTAGAGAAAGCCCATGCAAAGCAACAAAGACCCAGCACAGCCAAAAATAGAATAAATTAATAAACCTAAACTTAAAATAATAAAATAGTTAGGCAACAAGGATATCCTGCATAGCATAGGAAATGATAGCCATTATCTTGTAATAACTTTTAAGGGAGTATAATCTATAAAAGTACTGAATCATTATGCTATACAGGTGAAATTAATATAATATTGCAAATCAGCTACATTGTAATTCTTTTTGAAAAATGAAAAAAGATAACCTAACAGAAAAATGGACACAGACTTAAACAGGAATTTCACAAACAAAATGGCCAATAACACAGGAGAAAAACAATTAATTGTAACAGTAATCAGAGAAATGCAAATTAAACCTACAACAATTAGCATTATTGGCAAAAAATCTGAGTCTAAGCAATATCAATTGTTGGTAAAGTTAAAGAGGAATGGGGATACTCATATGTGGCTGGTGGGAATATAAATGGCTATAAGTACTTTGGAAACGAGTTTGGCAAACATGTACAAACATCTGTAAGAAGCAAACGTGTACATGTTCTAAGTCACAGTAGTTCTATTCCTTTGTATCTATCCTAGAAAAACCTGAATTTGTGCAATAGCTGAACAATGTTGATAACAGTCTCAAACTTGAAACAACTGAAATGTCCCTCAGCAGCAGAATGCGCCAACACATAGACGCATACATTGAACTATTACTCTGCGATGAAAAAGGATAAACTATGCATGCATGTGGATGAGTCTTATGAACATAGCTGAGCTATGACCAACCTAGACAGCATATTAAAAAACAGAGCCATCACTTTGCCCACAAAGCTCCGTATAGTCAAAGCCATGGATTTTCCAGTAGTCATGTGTGGATGTGAGAGTTGGACCATAAAGAAGGCTGAGTGCTTAAGATGCTTCTGAATTGTGGTGCTAGAGAAAACTCTTGAGAGTCCCTTGGACAGCAAGGAGATCAAACCAATTAATCCTAAAGGAATTCAATCCTGAATATTCATTGGAAGGACTGAAGTTAAAGCTGAAGCTCCAATACTTTGGCCACCTGATGTGAAGAGCTGAATCACTGGAAAAGACCCTGATGGTGGGAAAGATTGAAGACAGGAGGAGAAGGGGGTGACAGAGAATGAGGTGGTTGGAAGGCATCATCAACTCAACGGACATGAGTTTGAGCATTTGTGAGATAGTGAAGGATGGGAAGCCTGGCATGCTGCAGTCCATGGGGTTGCAAAGAATCAGACATGACTTAGAGACTGAACAACAACAACAAAAGTATATCGTGTTATCCCACTTACAGAAAGTTCATAAGAAGGTGAACAAACTATATCATTTAGGGGTGCAAACATAAGTGGCAAACCCCTTTGAGAAAAACAAGAAAACCATTATCACGAAGTCAGAACAGTGGTTACCTTTACCAGTAGGAAAGGTGTTCCAGCGCCGGGGGGACACATGACGAGAGAAGGTGAGCTTCAGACACGGATATTACTCCATTAATTAACCTGGTCACATGGGTTCCACTTTCAACAACTGTCCAAACTATACATGTTCTATACACTCTTTTGGTTTTGCATGACTTTTTTTTTAAGTGTCTGATTTGGGGGTTTGAGGGCTCCGGGAGTTAGTCTCTGAACCCTCATACTGGTACCTGTATTTTATCTTCTGGATTTTCAAGGAGAGATTTTTCAGAACCAGGTTTCTGGTGATCTCCTTCCCCAGCACCCAGCCTTTCCATTGTAGCTCCTCAGCCACCTCAATGTCCCAGATGACCTTCTGCTTCACTTTGTCCTGCTTCTTTGGGAAGCACAACTGAGTGTCTGTGGAGCTGGCAGGCTGTCCGGTTGGCAGGGAGAAAGGAGAGAAGAAGTCAAAAACCCAGAGAATGGGCTAAGATCTCCCCACCTCCAGAAGGTAATGAATTACACCACTCCTTCCCCCAGAGGGGATGGTCTGGAGAGAGAAGGTGAGAGGCAGGGGGGCCCTGGAGTCTGCTACTATCTCTTCGGAGGTCACTGGAATGGTTTTCCAACTAGATTCCCTGAGACACTGCCCCTGAAGCAGTCTCTGGACCACTCTATCGAACCCGTTCCAGCATACTCAGCAGCCTTAGTTGGCCAGTTCTGTCCCCCGTGTGCCCTCAGACACTGCTCTGTTCAGATGCTGCCTTCTCCTCCTCCCCATCCCACCCCTTCTCTACAGAAGCCTGTAGAAAACCTCTCTAAGACATCCCTCGCTGGAACTTCTCCAGGGCACAGGGATATTCCACCATTTCCTCTCCCATCCCTCACCTAGCTGGTGGAGCAAAGGACAGAGCCAACTTACCTGGGGCCAACCCACACCCAAGGCCTTGGCTTTGAGGCCACTCCAAGCACTTCTCCTAAGGATGCTAGATGTTTACTGTACCAACACTCCCTGCTGTAACAGCAGATCCTCTCACAGGCTGATCCCTAACCCTTAACTATCTGAGGAGGGAGGGGAATGGACAACTTCTGGGGCAGCAAGATGGCGGGAGGAGGAAACAGGCGCCTCTTCCTACCATTTTCCTTTACCTTTGACCAAGGATTGTTTTTATATCATTATATAAAGGGGCCTCAAAGCCAAGGCATCGGGTGTGGGTTGGCCCCAGGTAAGTTGGCTCTGTCCTTTGCTCCACCAGCTAGGTGACAGATGGGAGAGGAAATGGTGGAATATCCCTGTGCCCTGGAGAAGTTCCAGCGAGGGACGTCTTAGAGAGGTTTTCTAACCTATGATGTGCCAGACACTGTAGAGGTTAGTGCCAGGCCTATAATAGTGAACGAGACCACCAAATCCTTTCTCTCTTGGAGCTTACATCTCAGTTTCAAAATATACAGACTGTCAGATGGCCCGAACTGCCCACAGAGGAAAGGTGACATGGGTGACCGAGGGTCATTTATTATAAACATCAGTTGTTGCATCAGTCAGAGTCCAACTAGAAAAACAGAAGCCCCTCTGGGTGTTTAAAATAAGGAATTCAATGCACAACCAGGAGCTAATGAAGTAACCTCAAAGTTAACAACATCAAGAAGCTGCCAGCAGGGACTTCCCCGGTGGTCCAGTGGTTGAGAATCAGACTGCCAAAGCAGGGAACGTGGGTTTGATCCCTGCTCTACGAAGATTCCACATGTCGAGGAGCAACTAAGGCCGTGCATGAGCTAGAACATGGGCTCCACCATAAGAGAAACTACAGCAGCGAGAAGCCCATGCACCACAACGAAGAGTAGCCCCCTGCTCACTGCAACTAAAGAAAGCCTCCGTGCAGCACCAAAGACCCAGCACAGCCAGAAAGAAATAAACAAATTAATTTAATGTAATTTTAAAAAGAAGGTGCCACTGTATACAAGTTAGGGGAAGAGGTGGGGTTCTCAGAACCCAGAGCACTGTCTGGTGCCGATGGGAGTCACAGCGAGATGCCTACCAGACACTGTCAAAAGAAGGGAGGGAAGAAGAGACATACCTGGGCTTCTCCCCTCCTCCCACCTTCAGTCTCCAGCCAGCTCAGAGCAGAGTGGGGAAGGGCAGTGAATGAATCTGTGTGCAAACTGGCCTGGAAGGGCACAGATGCAGGGAGAGATGACCATGGTCCACAAGGAGGCAAATGCAACCACCGTCACATCTAAGGCAACCCAAGAACTCCTACGTGACAGATACGTGCTGCCCAAAACGCAGTCAGATCCCTACGTTTCCTTCCTAGACGAGCACTGGCCACCCTGACCCGGTGCTGTCACACAGAGAGAACCCTGAGAGCTGCAAAAGAGCAGACAACATCCACCCGCTGGACAAATGCAGAGCCCTAGGCACAAGATCACAAGAGCTTTTCGAAGGAAGAGAGAACTACAGGCTACTCTTATCAGCCGCAAACCCCCATCTCCCCAACATTCTTCTCTCTGCCGTCATGCTCACAGCTGCCACCACTCCAGTTGGCCTGGGGCTCTGTGTATGTAGCATCTAGTAATGTGGTTGGGACAGGAGAGAGGGGTGCTCCCAGATTCCGACCCCTGCTTCCCTGCTGCCCATCAACCCCACTTGGCTGCACAGGCATCCTCACAAAGGCACTGGCGTTGCTGCTGCTGTAGGCACTCGTGGCCATGCTGCTGCCAGTGATGGTGGGAAAGGCCACCGTGCTGGCACTCAGGCATGATCCGGAGTTCATGGTGCAGTCCCCGCTGTCCCTAATCCTCATGAGGAGGCTGAGGGCTGCTTCAATGAGCATCAGGTGCCAGGAACACAAGTCCGAAGGAAGCTCTCTGGCTAAGCCAAGAGTTCCTGCCAGTCGAGAGCTGGAAAGAGACCAGAGAGGAGATAGGAGGGCCATGAGAAAGAGATGTCAATGGAGAAGACTCACCATGGGCACTGTGATCATGGAGGAGTTGCCTGTTTCCGAGCTCTGGCAACAGGTGTGACGTGGCACGTAAGGAACGAGCCTGAATACAAGACCCAGGCTTTGTCTGGGAGCCTAGAGGCTCACCATTCAGGAAAGGCCATTTGGAAAAGGGAACTGGGGATGAGGCCCACGCAGCACTGGCATTTCTCCATAGCCACACGTAGCATTTCTCAGTAAGTCCCCATTGAGTGTCACTGAATCATATGTATTGCTTTTACCTGGCTTTTACTCTCTACTTGTTCCCTCTGAACATGGCTGGCCTCCTCTGAGAAGAGAAATAAGGAACAAAGAAAAGGCAAATGAGACTGAAGGCTTCTTGGGCTTCCGAGTTTTCTCTATCAGTACACAACCTGTTCAGTTCAGTTGTTCAGTCATGTCCGACTCTTTGCGACTCCAAGAACCGCAACATGCCAGGCCTCCCTGTCCATCACCAACTCCCGGAGTCTACACAAACCCATGTCCGTTGATTTGGTGATGCAATCCAACCATCTCACCCTCTGTTGTCCCCTTCTCCTCCTGCCCTCAATCTTTCCCAGCATCAGGGTATTTTCAAATGAGTCAGCTCTTTGCATCAGGTGGCCAAAGTATTGGAGTTTCAGCTTCAACATCAGTCCTTCCAATAAACACCCAGGACTGATCTCCTTTAGAATGGACTGGTTGGAACTTCTTGCAGTTCAAGGGACTCTCAAGAGTCTTCTCCAACACCACAGTTCAAAAGCATTAATTCTTCGGCACTCAGCTTCTTTATAGTCCAACTCTCATATCCATACATAACTACTGGAAAAACCACAGCCTTGACTAGATGAACCTTTGTTGGCAAAGTAATGTCTTTGCTTTTAATTCAGGTTTAAAGGAAGCCTTCACTGAAATGATGATTCAATCCAAGGATAAATGAATCAACCTCTAAAGCAGAGGGATCCATTCATAGGCTGTGTCTGGAAATTATATGCAAATGTTACAGGCAAATTCTATGCAAATTTCATGGGTATAGGCATGTGCTCTTTTCCAAGGAGAGTGTCCACAGCTTTCAACAAATGCTCAAAAGGGTGCTTGGCCCTGCTTTGGACACACAAGGGTCCAAACTGGCTCTGGCTCCATCTCAAATCCCCCTTCTTTCTGCACATACACCCAGGTGTGGCTACCATATTTGAAAGCATCAATGTACTTCTTTTTTGAATATATGTGCATTTTTAAGATTAATCAGTATCTTTCCCCACCTCTTTGAATAACAATTTCAAAAATAATAACTTCTAAGAACGCTTACTGAGAACTTATCATGTGCCAAGCAGTGTTGTAAGTCCTTCACGTGTATTTTAATCCTTACAACAATTTATGATTAGATGTGAATCATCTTTTATTTGGCCTGAAATTATTTATTTTCAAGTCTGGGGTTCAGCCCCTTATTATAACATATTTTGCTTTAGGAAACAGTTGTATGGTCGCCCTTTAGAAATTTCCACACTTTCATCAGACACTCTCCCATACCCTTCTCACCATTCATCCAGACCAAAAGATTCTGTTGATGTACTTTTTCCCTAATTGGCAACAAGTCCAAACTGTCTAGGGGCTTCCCTGGTGGCTCAGTGGTAAAGAATCTGCCTGCCAAGAAGGAGATGTGGATTCAATCTCTGGGTTGGGAAGAACCCCTGGAAAAGGAAATGGCAACCCACTCCAGTATTCTTGCCTGGGAAATCTCATGGACAGAGGAGCCCGGTGGGCTACAGTCCATGGGGTCACATAACAGAGCAACTAAACAATATCAACCAAACCCTCCGAAGGGGACTATCTTACATTCACTCATTCATTCATTCACAAGGCATTTACTGAATGCCTGCTATGTACCAGTGCCAGGCATCAGACAGGACAGGCAAGGATCCTACCTTCAATTGGAAGTGAACATTCAGATGGAATCAAAGAGATGCCAGCTGGTGAGACAGGGAGGAAGGCCCCATTACTTTTCTGCTGTTGAATGGCTTTGTAGTACTTCCCTGGCTCAGTAATGCCTGTAACCGTAGGGCATTCTACAAATAGCCTCTGCCTCTGGACTCTGAAAAAAAAAAATCTCTAATCAACATTTGTACGAAAAAAAGAGAGATAACAGGTAGAAAGCTGATCCAGACCAGGGCTTAGGACTTAGAGAAGTGAGCACTGGTCCTGGAGCAAGAAAAGTTGGGTTCCAGCATCTGCTCCGATTCATTTGAGATGGGCAAATTTCTCCATCTCCTCAAGCCTCAGTCTCCTCACCTGTAAGATGAAGGTTATCCTATTTCACAAAATTGACTTTAAGCTTGGAAGAAACAGAGAATTTGAAAAAGCCCTAGGCAAACCAATGTTACTATAATTAACAATGATAATTTCCACAGTAGCATGTGCTACTCTTCCAAAGAATGCAATCATTGCAAGGACACTGGGCAAGGGAGGTGTTGTTTTTCGTCTCTTTTTTTTTTATATCTTGAGAACCTAAAAAAAAAAAATCATCAGTTTCCTTTTTTTGCCTAATTTCCAACCTAAAAATTCCTAAGATGACCAGTGTAAAAAGTGGGGGGTTGCCAAGAAGAAATAAAATAGAGCGGTTTCACTATCTTCTAAGAGATCTCCAGGCTGATCTCGCCCAAGTCTTAGTCTCTCGGGGCTCTCCGACGGACACTGAGGGGACCCCGTCACGATTTCCCAAAGGAGACGGTCTCCTAAGACAGATACCTTCCCTGGCCACTCGCGCAGCTCCCCTGGTCGGTGGGACCAACGCTCAGAACTCACACCGCCGCCATGTTGTCGTTTCTATAGATACAAGACGCACGAGCCACGGCGTCTCCTGGTTTCCCAGGGCAACGACGGCTACCCGCATGAGTCATGGATCAGAGAAAGCGAAGACCCCGCCCAACTTCAACGTTCACCCTTATTTTTTATTCTCCAACTCCCTGCTGGCTGTAACTGTCTTCTTCCAGTTACAACAAAGTTGTTGGGACGTCCCTGAAATCTTGGCTTTAGTTGACGACCAAATTCGGAGGAGGCTAATCCAAGGATTTGTCAGAGCAGTGGGAGTCGTTTCTGTTCTTTTGTGATACCCCTTGGTGATAAGAGTCAGAATCTCACCCGGAACTTCATTCTGTGATTGCAATTGTTACTTAAAAGCAGTAGTTAATTCTTACTTGCATTGCAAATGAATTCTTTCTGCAGGTGGAAGGGCATGTCTCCTAGGCATTTTCTCCTGGCATTTCCCCCAGCCCAGCACAAAGCTAACTCTTTGAAGGGATCTGAAGGTGGATATTTGAAGAAGGCATTATTACACATAATATGGATTTTTGGAAGCCCACTGGTTCATTTGTTTGTATGTCCTTTGCAGAGAAGAGTCTCATTTGGTGAAGACTCCTTAGGTGGTTGAAGCTGAAAATCTGAGATCATTTATGCTTCACTACTCAGGACAGTGATGGAGGGTGGGTGTTAGAGGGAGAGACTCTAAGGGTAAACCCAGAAAATAAACTCTAATTTTTGGAAAGTTGGAGTTTGAAGGTAAAAGATACACTTAGATGACAATGCTGCCTTAATTGGCCTGGGAGATTCACATGGACAGAGGCTGAAACAAAGGGTCAGGCCAGGGGCCCATTACATTATGCCAGCACAATTAGGTCTGGAGTTTTCTTGGGATCGAGAAATGTGGAACTCGGTGAGCTTTTCACTGGTTTTAACATTATTCTCAGAATAGGAAACCTGCACTTTGGACATTACCACTTCTGTGTTGTTTGTGGTTTCTATAATGATTTCCTTTTTGTTTTCCTTTAAGCTCTTTTTGAAATGGTCAGCCTGACTCAGCTGAACCTGAGGAACAGGGAAAAGGATCTGTGTGTCTATTCTTAGGCCATAAAAAAATAAGGAGCAAAAAAAAAAGAAAAGGAGCAGTAACTCTGGAGGAAAGGCTCAGTGGTAGCCTCAGAAACCCCAGCGAGAAAACCCTGAGGAGATTAGAGCTAGAAAAGCTTATTCCAGGAGCCACACACCCTGTGCCTCTTCACTGAAGGAGTGTCCCTCCAGAGCTGGTCTGTCCAATCAGTGGTGGCTTCTGGGCTTGGGACAGTGAGAGGGAATTCTTGGTTGGTCCCTTGTGGGCTCTACTTCTACAAGGTTCTGCCTGCCTCCTAGGAGCTCTGTGATGAGTGACCTTGACTGGCATGGTGGACTCCCAGGGAGAGGCCCAAGCTGAACTTAGCCCTGGGAAGCAAACAGCATGGAAAGGGGTGTGGCAATGGATGAAACTGAGAAGGGAAGAGGAAGCTGGGCTTGCCTCAGAAGTCCCTCATTTCAGGATCCCAGAAGCTGTGGGGAACAATGGGTGCTGGGTCCTGGGGACCATCTCCTTCATGGACTCAAGAAAGACAACAGAGTGGGCGCTGTTTTGTTCAAGGCTGTGAATGAGGGTAGGTGATGATTCAGTACCTGGATGAAGACCAGGATGTGGAAGAAAGGGAAGGAGGATGGGAGGACTCCAATCCTCCTGGCTTGAAGCCAAGGGTGATAAAGATAAAACACATTCGGTGATTTGGACTTCACCACATACGAAAATATCTTTTCTAAGCTTTCTTCCCCAATATCCCTCCCGTGAAATATAGAAGACTTTGGGCTGGGAAATCAGATCTGAGATTAATTCATTAGGCAAACCTGAATGCCACTTACTGGCTGTGTGACCTTGGGCAGGTCCCATGACCTCTCTGAGCCTCATCTTTTACCCTGGGGATAATTATCAAAAGGCCTACACAGGGACTGAGTGGTAAGTTATGTAAAGTATTTGATGCATACTTTGTCAACAAAGATACACACACACACACACACACACACACACACACACTGGAAGGTCACTTGCTAAGTGGGTGTGTGCTCAGTTGCTCAGTTGTGCCCACCTCTTTCTAACTCTATGGACAGTAGCCCACCAGGCTCCTCTGTCTATGGAATTCTCCAGGCAAGAATACTGGAATGGGTTGCCATTTCCTCCTCTGGGGATATTCCCAACCCAGGGGTCGAACCTGCATCTCCCGTGTTTCCTGCATTGGCAGACAGGTTCTTTACCACTGAGCCACTAGGGCTTCCCCACTAAGTGGAAAGTCCCTATAATTTTGCTACTCAGCTTTCTGTGCATCCTCACCTCCTCCCATCTCCCAGTCTCTCTGCTGCACACGGAGAGATTGAAAGTGCTTCTCCTCTCCACGTCCTCCTCTTTTGTTTCTCCAAGAAGGAGGCTGCCTGTGGCTCTAGGGTGAGAAAGACAAAAAGACATGCCAGGATGGTCGCCTGTCCAGCTGGCAAAGCACCCAGCTCCAGTACTTGAAGAGCCCTCTCCCACTTTTCTTCACCTGCAACTCTGACTCAGTTTCCAGTGTTGCTTCTGAAATCAGAAGATGTATTTAAGTTTGGGGAAGGAAATGAAGTGGTAGGTCCTCCCACAGAAGCTCCTGACCTCCAAAATTAGTAAGGTAAATCTTATAAGCCCAGCCTGAGAGATGAAGAGAAGACTATAGATAAGAGGGCATCTAGGAGCAGGCATGGAGCATTCTCTGTATTAAGCTGCCAGTTCAGTTCAGTCGCTCAGTTGTGTCCGACTCTTTGTGACCCCATGAATCGCAGCACACCAAGCCTCCCTGTCCATCACCCACTCCCGGAGTCTACCCAAACCCATGTTCATTGAGTCAGTGATGCCCTCCAGCCATCTCATCCTCTGTTGTCCCCTTCTCCTCCTGCCCCCAATCCCTCCCAGCATCAGAATCTTTTCCAATGAGTCAACTCTTTGCATGAGGTGGCCAAAGTACTGGAGTTTCAGCTTCAACATCAGTCCTTCCAATGAACACCCAGGACTGATCTCCTTTAGAATGGACTGGTTGGAACTTCTTGCAGTCCAAGGGACTCTCAAGAGTCTTCTCCAACACCACAGTTCAAAAGCATCAATTCTTCGGTGCTCAGCCTTTTTCACAGCCCAACTCTCACATCCTTACGTGACCATTGGAAAAACCATAGCCTTGACTAGATGGACCTTTGTTGGCAAAGTAATGTCTCTGCTTTTAAATATGCTATCCAGGTTGATCATAACTTTCCTTCCAAGGAGTAAGTGTCTTTTAATTTCATAGCTGAAATCACCATCTGCAGTGATTTTGGAGCCCCCCCAAATAAAGTCTGACACTATTTCCACTGTTTTCTCCATCTATTCCCAAGAAGTGATGGGACCAGATGCCATGATCTTAGTTTTGTAAATGTTGAGCTTTAAGCCAACTTTTTCACTCTCCTCTTTCACTTTCATCAAGAGGCTTTTTAGTTCCTCTTCACTTAAGCTGCCATGGCCCCCTAAAGTTTCCAGGTGTGGAGAGAGAGTGTCAAGAGATTGATGACACCCCCAGCCTGAAAGGGCTTCCAGGATACAACATTGTCAGGGGCTGGGGAAGACTGCCACGTGGCAATACAATTCAAAGGAAAGAGTTTCGTTCTGCCTGGGACCCCTATAGGGTTTTCTATCTCTCCTGTGCCAACCCAAAGAGCCTGTTCAACTTGCTCCCTCATTGTCCACACCAAGTGATGAATAGGCACAAGGCCAACAGTAGGGGGCATGGAGGGAAAGGGACATGAGGCTCAATCCCAGGAGATTAAGTTCAAGTCCTGATTCTACCATTTAAAAACTGAACAATTTGAGGCAAATGGTTAAACATGTCAGAGCCTCACTTTCCCCATCTGTAAAATGGGGCAAACAGGGGCAGTATTCAAAATACAACTGGTACAGTATGCATGCTGACCTATGAGAATGGATACCGGGGAGGCTTAGAGCCAGAGCTAGGTCCTGAGAGCCCATACTGTGCCAGCCTTAACCTTTTAGATGTTAGGTTGTGAGGTGTGGAGAGCAGCCACAGTAGTGGAGAACTTGGTCAGTGACTATCCGCTAACTAGTAACAAAGTGGGTCTCTCCCAGGTGGCTCAGTGGTAAAGAATCTGCCTGCCAGTTCAGGAGTCTTGGGTTCGATCCCTAGGTTGGGAAGATCCCCCCTGGAGAAGGAAATGGCAACCCAGTCTAGTATTTCACCTGGTGAATCTCAGGGACAGAGGAGCCTGGTGGGCTATAGTCCATGGAGTGACAAAGAGTTGGACATGACTGAGGGCACTCACTAACAGTACTTCCAGATTTTAACAACCAGTAGAGCTACACAGGATAATACTGGTGTATTGACTGCAGGTGAGACCTGGGATAAATCCTACCTTACCAGCTACTGTATACGTGGTTATTTATTTTAAGCCCAATTTGGAGTCTCTCTCTCTCTCATTCCTCCTTATTGGTACCTGCCACCATGTCTGACTGCTCTTTCCCTCTAGTCTGAGCAGGCTCCTTCTCTGTACTAGCTCTCCCAGCTGTCTTCCTCATCACCATCTCCTATAGGCTCCCCAGCTTCGCGTCCTTCTGGCCAGAACCATGGACAGCTCCAGCCGACCAGCCCATCCTAGGCCATCCCCTTCCTCCTGCCTCCTCTCTCCTCTTTGCCCACCCACACCAGCGTAGAACCCTGAGGCATAATTTGAATGCAGGTCATAGCTGGGAAGACAGTACAGTGGAGTGGTTCAGAGCAAGCTCTGGAGTAAATCAGACCGGATTTAAACCCCAACTCCATCACCCCTCTGCTGTCTGATCTTATTCCTTCATTTCTGTAAGATCCAGCTTCCTCTTCCACAAACAGCAAGAACTTCTAACAGCTGCCTCAAAGGTCATGAGGTTTAAGTGGGATGAAAGGTTTACAGAATTTAGCACAGAGCCTGACTCATTATATGTTTTAAACAAATGAAGAACACCATTATTCTGTGACTTTCCACCCTATTTAATTCCTCAAACCCTTTTCCAATCCCTATCTGACTAGAGCCCTCTCTCAAGTAAAGATGTTATAACATGACCGTCTGTTTAGTGTAACTGGGTTCCTTTGGTCGTGGAAGTTGACTTGGACTTAGAGATGATAAGGAAACCTACCCTTTCTGGTCCATGAGATTCTCTTTTTATTCATTTTTTTTAAATTAAAAAAAAATTTGAGTTAATTTGAGATGTACACAAGAATAGTACAGGTGGTTCTCCAAAACCTTTCATCCAGCTTCCTTCTAGGTTAACCTCTTACATGACCATAGGACACTTATCAAAAAGAAGAAATTAACATTGATATAATAATACTATTAAGAAAAGTATAGAATTTATTTGGGTTTCACAAGTTCATCCACTAATGTCCTTTCCTGTTTCAGTATGCAATCCAGGATCCCACCTTGGGCATTTCCTGAATCTTTCATGATCTTGATTCTTTTGAAGAGTACAGTCAATTATTGTGTAGAATATTCCTCAGTCTGGGTTTGTTTCTTGTGATTAGAGTAAGATGTGCATTATTGGGAAGCATAACAGAGTTATAGGCCCTTTTCAGTGCATAATATCAGAAAGTGAAGTCGCTTAGTCGTGTCCAACATTTTGTGACCCCGTGGACTGTAGCCCACCAGGCTCCTCTGTCCATGGGATTCTCCAGGCAAGAATACTGGAGTGGGCTGCCATTTCCTTCTCCCGGGGATCTTCCCAACCCAGGGATGGAACCCGGGTCTCCTGCATTGCAGGCAGACACTTTATCCTCTGAGCCACCAGGGAAGCCCCTATAATATCAGAGGGTGCATCTTGTTGATATGTATTACTGGTGATGAGCTTGATCACTTGACTAGAGTGGTGTCTGCTAGGATTCTCTACCATAAACTGCACTTTCCTCCTCTTTATTAGATTCTGAACACACCTATTTTTTGCTTCTCTAGAATTAAGCATTCAGAACCAAGAAACTTATCCATCTATACTCTTCCAACCACTCCACAGAGAAATACCATTCCCTGTGACCTGCCTGGTCACCTTCCTCTGAGTTTTACACACACACACACACACACACACACACACACCCCTTTACTTACATATTTATCTTTGGCAATGCCATGCAGCTTGTGGAATCTTAGTACCCTGCCCAAGGATGGAACCAAGGCCCTCAACAGTGAACGGGCAGAGTTCTAACCACCTAAAATGCAGAGACCACCAGGGAAGGCCCACAGTAGCTTTCTTATGTTGGGCATTCAGAGGTATATGCTAAAAACCAGATGCAGACGGGGAGTTTATGAGGGTAACGGTGCACTTCTCAGTTCATATTCATGGACCTTCTTGTCAAGGCCCTGTAAGTGTCCAACCATCCATGGGAATGTCCAGCCCCTCTCTCAGGTCTGGCCCCAAACAGCCTTTCTTCAGCATCTAACATTTGGGTTTTTAAAACCTCTAGTAGCCTTCCTTATAACTGTGCATAACTCCTTGCTACCCACTAGCCCACAAGCAGAAACTCCTTTCCTTCCAGAGGTTCTCCACTCCTCCAAGTTTGCTGTCACCAGAGACCCTGCTACCAGAGTAGGTATGGAGCTTTCTTTCAATCAGCTGAGTGTGGAGATGAGCATACCTAGCCCTTCCCTTTGTCTCTATCTGCGTCAGTGTGTCTTCTCACACTGCCCCTTTAGAAGATGAAGAAGCACCACCCTTCTCCCAGCCTCATGCACACTTCATTTTTAAAAAAGCTTTCATGTAAAATGAAATGGTATTTCTCTGTGGGGTGGTTGGAAGAGTATAGATGGATAGGTTTCTTGGTTCTGAACACTTAATTTTAGAGAAGCAAAAAATAGGTGTGTTCAGAATCTAATAAAGAGGAGGAAAGTGCAGTTTATGGTAGAGAATCCTAGCAGACACCACTCTAGTCACGTGATCAAGCTCATCACCAGTAACTGCTACTGCTAAGTCACTTTAGTCGTGTCCGACTCTGTGTGACCCCATAGATGGAAGCCCATCAGGCTCCCCCATCCCTGGGATTCTCCAGGCAAGAACACTGGAGTGGGTTGCCATTTCCTTCTCCAATGCATGGAAATGAAAAGTGAACGGGAAGTCGCTCAGTCGTGTCCAACTCTTAGCGACCCCATGGACTGCAGCCGACCAGGCTCCTCGGTCCATGGGATTTTCCAGGCAAGAGTACTGGAGTGGGGTGCCATTGCCTTCTCCAGTAAAGGCTTCTGGAAAGCCTCCAAAACTGTCCTCACCAAATCCTATCTCCTATTTGCATTTCGTTCTGGTTACCATTGCTGTGTAAGAAAGTACACCAAGATTCCAAACAACCATTTTATTTTGCTTGTGATATTGTGGGTTGGGAATTCAGGACAGGCTCGGCCAGAGAGTTCTCAACTGGACTCTCCCATGCCATTGCAGTCAGGTGTTGGCCAGGCTGCAGCCTCCTGAAGGCTCCACTGGACTGGACATCCAAGATGGTGCACTCACATAGCTGACAGTTGATACTGGCTGTTGGCTGGGAGCTCAGCTAGGTCAGAAGCTAGGAACACCTATCCATAGCCTTTCCAGGTTGGAAAGCTCAGGGTAGAACCAGACAGAAGCTATATGGTCTTTCCTAACTTAGTCTCAGGCCAGATTCAAGTGAAGAGGAGTGTCAAATAATTCATGGACATATTTTAAATGTTGCCACTTGCATCAGAATGAGATCCTCTCCATGGGGTTGCAAAGAGTTGGACACAACTGAACAACTAACACACACACACACACACACACACACACAGCATCTAGAGTGTTGTTTTTCCAGAACCACCTTCCTGGAGATTCTTGGCCATCCCCAGCCCCATCAGATCTTTTAGGTGAGGGCTGGGAGTGCATTCCTCTCCTTCTGGGGTGGGTAACTCGTCAGTTCCTATCTCCCTCAGTTTGCTGCTGCAGGGGACCTGAATTCTGCTCTGGAATATGCTGTGTGACCTCAGGAAAGTAACTTCACCTCTCTGGGCTTTTGTTTCTTCTCTGCCCAAAAACTGAGAATAACCTCACTTCACATGATGTTAGAGTTTTAGAAGATAATATAAACAGCAGAGGCTTCCCTAGTGGCTCAGAGGATAAAGAGTCTGCCTGCAATGCGGGAGATCCAGGTTCGATCCCTGGGTTGGTTGGCAACCCACTCCAGTATTCTTGCCTTGAGAATCCCATGGACAGGGGAGCCTGGCGGGCTACAGTCCATGAGATCACAAAGAGTTGGACATGACTGGGTGACTTCATTTTCACTTTCGTAAAGAGCAAAGCTAGCAACTGATGCTCCTGATTGTGGAAGAAATAACTGCGGACAAGTCATTTTCCCTCTGGGACACTTCATTTATTTCTCTCTGAAATGGGAGGTAATTCCCTTATCCTGCTTACCCATACATATGAGAGGGGTCTTGAATGGACTGCAGGAGGGGGCCAGCCCAGAGGTGAGGTTTCCCAGCTCTGGGGTGGGTGGGAAGGTCCCTGCATCTAGGCCCTTCTGGGGCAGAAGAGATGTGGGTGCATGTGTGCGTGCGAGGCAGCCTGGGTGTGGCTTGAGGCTTGCAGGGTGGGGCTGTTATCTGTCCTACCTGGCCTTATCAGATCTGGGCTGGCCGAAGCTTGGCCCAATGGAACAAAGAGGCTTTGAGAACTAGGCTGGGGTGTG
The DNA here is from genome assembly GCA_006408695.1 of Aepyceros melampus. Classification (NCBI taxonomy): domain Eukaryota; kingdom Metazoa; phylum Chordata; class Mammalia; order Artiodactyla; family Bovidae; genus Aepyceros; species Aepyceros melampus. The sequence goes on along the minus strand of SJXQ01008557.1, from coordinate 622,357 downwards.
GGATGTGGGCCCAAGCTCCGGGAGGCTTGCTCCACCCAGGGGGCAGAGGGCATGGGTTGGAAGAGCTGCTGCCACAAATCCTTGCCAAAAAGTTTTCCTGCGGCAGGGACACCCTCTCAGGTGGGCAGCAGAGCCTGTGCTCCCCACCAAGGGCCTCTATCCCTTCTTTGGGGTGTTTTCTGCTTCAGCACTTCTCGCCAGGCCTTCACCTCTGCTCCTTTCATGGGGTGCAGTGTTTCTCCTCCCCTACTTCCATTTCCCCTCCTGGCACCTTTAAGCCTCAGTCACACGGGCTTCTAGTCCTTGAGCATGCCCTATGCTTCTCCACACACCTGCTCCCAATGATCCATCCACCTCCTCTTGCCCAAATCATTTATGCCAAGCCCCAAACCACTTCCAGGAAGTCTCCAGACATTGCACATCCCATCCTTACCCCTTTATTTCTCCCCACTTCCTCTTGTATGATGCTGTAGGAACTTCTCTCCAAATTGTCACCACTGGAAGAATCTGTCTGAGCCTGACAGAGACCCAGACCAGGTGGGGCCAGAGTTGAAGCTTGTACAAGTTGTACACTGCACAAGGGCTGGGCAGACAAGGGGGCGGGGGCTGAAATCCAGATGTTCTGTGAGCTCAGTGCCCTTGGTGTGAGGCTTCCTGCTAGACAGACTTCCTGGTGCCAGGCCAGAAGTGTTGCCTTTTCTAGTTGGATCTCCTGAAGGGGCATTTTACTAAGATTTTTCATGGTGGCTCAGACAGTAAAGAATCTGACTGCAATGCAAGAGACCAAGGTTTGATCCCTGAGTGGGAAGATCCCCTGGAGAAAGGAACAGCTCCCCACTCCAGTATTCTTATCCGGAGAATTCCATGGACAGAGGAGCCTGGCAGGCAACACTCCATGGGTTGCAAACAGTCAGTCACGACTGAGCGACTAACACTTCACTTTTTCACTCATCTATTTCCACTTCCCATCCTAGAGCTGCAAGTGCTAACAGCAGGCCTGGCTGCCTAAAGGATTGTTGCATTGGCTCAGCCTTTTCCAAACATCGCCGCTCACTGTCAGAAGCCATTCTGCAGGCAGCCCCTTCAGGCAAAAGTTGGGGGAGAGAAGTGACCACTGTGGATGCAACGGCCTTCAGGGCTGAGCTTAGGCCTGTGAAAAACAGCAGACGTGGGACCAGTAGCTCCCTGGGCCTGGGCGGCATGGTTGACCTTCCTCTGCTCCTTAGCATCTTAAGGAGGATAAGCAAGCTGGTTCTGGTGGGAGGAACTGGACTATCGCACTGCAGAGCTGAAGGATAACTTTCCAGGCGGACTCTACTCATACAGCTGGTACTATCACCACAGTTCTGGGTCAGGATTCCCCAAAAAATTGCGGGGCCTCATCTCATGGTCTTTCCAGGGTCTGGATTCAAAGTGCTTTTCTGAATCTGCAGCCATCTCTGAAGATAAGTGTATTTCCTGAGGAAGCTCTTTTAGAACAGAAGGTCTAGGGACACCAAATGGCTCTGTGTCTATAGGACAAAGTGTCCTCAGACCCCATAAGAGGGGCAGGTAGGCCTCCCATAAGGGAGAGCCTCAATCTCTCTTTCACTCTCTTCCCGACCCATGCAAAATTTCTGTAAAAGACAGAATGTGCAAATGAATGGACCAGAGCCTCCTGACCTTGACCTTTTGTTTCTCACTGCAAATGTGTTCATAGATGTTCTGGTTCTTGTGACCTGGTCTGTGAGTGTCTTCCACAAGGCGATGTGTAGTCCACTCCAGGTGGCCTGACAAAGCAGATTTCCAGTCCTGAAATGCTGAGCATGCCTTCTGGAAAGGACCAAGTTTACCAAAGGAAAAGCCTCTGGTAAGAACAGTGGACCTGCGAGCCAGATCAGTTCAGTTCAGTCGCTCGGTCATGTCCAACTCTTCTCGACTCCATGGACAGCAGCACGCCAGGCCTCCCTGTCCATCACCAACTCCCAGAGTTTACTCAAACTCATGTCCATTGAGTCGGTAATACCATCCAACCATCTCATCCTCTGTCGTCCCCTTCTCCTCCCGCCTTCAATCTTTCCCAACATCAGAGTCTTTTCTAATGAGTCAGTTCTTCGCATCAGGTGGCCAAAGTATTGGAGTTTCAGCTTCAGCATCAGTCCTTCCAGTGAATATTCAGGACTGATTTCCTTTAGGATGGACTGGTTGGATCTCTTTGCAGTCCAAGGGACTCTCAAGATTCTTCTCCAGCACCACAGTCCAAAAGCATTAATTCTTTGGTGCTCAACTTTCTCTATAGTCCAACTATCACATCCATACATGACTATTGGAAAAACCATGGCTTTGACTAGATGGACCTTTGTTGGTAAAGTAATGTCTCTGCTTTTAATATGCTGTCTATATTGGTCATAAATTTTCTTCCAAGAAGGGAATGGCAAATCACTTCAGTACTCTTGCCTTGAGAACCCCATGAACAGTATGAAAAGGCAAGCCAAATGCCTGGGTTCAAATCCTGTTTCTGTCATTTGCTGCATCATCTTGGGGAAGTTACTTAAGCTCCCTGTACCTCTGTGTTCTCATCTGGAAAATGGTAAGAATATAGTATATACTGGGCTTCCCAGGTGGTGATAGTTGTAAAGAACTCTTCTGCCAGTGCAGGAGACATAACAGATGTGGATTCAGTCCCTGGATCGGGAAGATCCCCTGGAGGAGGGCATGGCAACCCACTCTAGTATTCCTGCCTGGAGAATCCTATGGACAAAAGATGACTGTATCCCTGGTGGGCTACAGTTCATAGGGTCTCAAAGAGTCAGACATGACTAAAGCTACTTAGCATGCATGCATAATATATACCATATAGGGTTGTTTGAAAATAAAGTGGGTGCTACATGTAAAGCACTTAGAACAATGTTTGGCAATGGTTAGTCTTCACTAAACCCACTCCATTTATTGCCTGGAGAATCCCAGGGACGGGGGAGCCTGGTGGGCTGCCGTCTATGGGGTCGCACAGAGTCGGACACGACTGAAGCGACTTAGCAGCAGCAGCAGCAGTCTTCACTAAATGATTGCAGTTGTCATTGCAGCCTGTGGGAGCCTCTTCCTCCCAGATGACAGTCTCCAGAGCAATGAAGTTTTCTCTAGAGCATTCCTCCATGGAAGTGGGGATGGTAAGGTAAGACTCAGGGCAGTCATCACCACCCCCCCCACTTTGTGACAGAAATCTCTATCAGAGGCTAGAACCCGGGCAGGGGCATGCTTTCACAACTAGCTCTTCACAGTCACGGCAGCCCTACTTGGTAGCATATGCCAATTTCTATGGTGTAAACATTCTCACTATGGCCTATTTCAACTGCTTCAGAGTAGTCCTGAATATTTAACAATTTTATCAATGGACCTGGGAATCTCAGCTGGTCTATAATGAGTACAGAAAAACTTGCTGTGGGATGCAGAGACCAAGAGAAAATGAAGACAAGGGTCATCCTGTTTTGGCAATAAACTGGTGTCCTTCTGACTAAGCAATGTTTCTCAAAGTGTAATCTATGGACTATCTGCCATGTTTGGAGTATTTGTAAAAATAAGTTCCTAGGCCTCGATCTGGATCTTCTTCTTTTTTTTTTTTTTTGCTGAGCTGGGTCTTCGTTGCGGCACATGAGCTCTCTCAAGTTTGGTGTGCAGGCTGCTCACCGTGGTGGCTTCTCTTGTTGCAGAGCACGGGCTCTGTAACTGTGGCTCACAGGCTTAGTCACCCTGAGGCCTCTGGAATCTTCCTGAATTAGGGATCGAACCTGTGTCCCCTGCATTGGCAGGCGGAGTGTTAATCTACTGGACCACAGAGGACATTGCAATCTAGATCTGTTAAAGAAGAATCCTAGAAGTGGGACCACGAATCGGATTCGGGCCTTGAGAAAGACCAGAATCAGCAGGGAAGGCACCTCAACTAGGGCCAGGCAAGGCCTCTGCAAGCTGACCCCAAAGTTTGCCTAAACACAGTTAGACCAGAGAAAGAACTGATCTAACAGTCCCAGGATCACTTTACTTATCTAGAAACATCTCCTTGTTTCCGAGTAAAGGGGCTTTCCCTACTTATTCTGGTCTTTATCAGGGCGTGAGTCTCTGACTTTTCACTGTGGATCATGAAGAGATTCTGTAGAATTCACATCTGCCTTATGGCCCATTTTGAACAACCCTCTGCTGTGACTTGGCCAACCTATTGGATGAGAAGGGGCCTGCAAAGAGGGTGGGAGCACTGGAGGTTTTGTCTCTGGAGGAAGGTGCATGCAGCCCTGGACAGCCCCATTCATGGTCCTAGGCTAACAGTGTATTAGCCCTACTTGGTGTCCTGGACTCCAGGGCTCTAACAACTTAAATAAATTTTATTACAAAAGGAAGAAAAGACCAAAACATCCCCAAATTTTCCCATGGGCTTCCCCCTCGGTGCCAATAAATAAGGTGGGGGAGACTGACCGGAGGAGGGGGTGAGGGTCATGGTTCAGCAGAAATGGGAATGTATAGCCTGGGCAGAGGCTGGGCAGGACATCCAGCCCACTGCTCCTGTCCTGGGCACTGTGATCACATTGGCTGGAACACACAGCTCTGTGTACTGACAGCGACAGTCTCTGGGTGTGTCCCGAGGAGTGTGGCCAGAGAGGAAGGTCATGCCTCAGGATAGCCAGGCTGGCTGCCCTACCCTGTAGCCTGCTCAGTTCTGGGCAGCACTGAGTCCAGCCAGCTCCCTGCCGGCTCCCAGGGAATCTAGCAGCATCAACTGAGGTGCAAGCCCACCCAAGAGGGGCCTAAGATGGATAGAATGGGCCCTCCCCACTGGGGGAGGCAGGAATGAAAAAATCGTAGTGAAGGCTGGCTGGTTGGGACCCACTGGTCTCAGTGATAGGAGAGACCACCTCCCATTGCAGCTCAGCTTGCAGCTTTGTCACTATATCAAGATGGGGCTGGGGAACGCTGGCATCATCCAGTACAAGTCTCAGTGATGTATCTTTGTGGTGGAGGAGATGGTGGGAACCAGTGTCCCCACTCAGGTCCCTTCCAAGGCCAATGCCCTCCTGGTGGGGAGGCCTTTGGACTCATGTGGGCAGTTCTGGGAGGGCAGTAGAAGGATCCTTTCAGCTCCCTGCCCCAGCCACGCCCAGCGAGTGGAAGCTGCCCTCTTCCAGCAAGAGACGTCCCAGGCGGTAGAGCAGCTGGGGGTACCAGTGCACACCTTCCCCTGGGGTCCAGCTGCCCCACGCCAAGCTGTGAAACAGTCGCAGGGGCCAGAAGGCCAACTGAGCCAGGTGGTGGTCAGCCACAGCCGCAAAGCAAGAGGCCACCACATCCTCCACCACCAGTGTCCCATGCCTCGTTAATGGGGCATAGGCCCCCAGGGCCACGTGCGTGGAGACAGCTGCCACTCTGGCAGGCTGCAGGCCTGGCACCCCAGCCACCAGCACATACTGGCCAGGCTGCACTTGGCTGGCAAACGTGGCTCGGAAGTGGGCAGCTGGCTCAGTGTGATTGTTGGCCGTGAAGAGGAGGTGGGCGGGTGTGAGTGCCAGGCGGCGCGGGGGATCCTGGGTCTCGATGACCTGGAAGGCCCTCAGCCTGTCCGGCTCACGATCGAGGAAAATGAGCACGTCGCTGAAGGTGGGGTTCCCATCCTCCCCCATGGCCAGCACTCGGTCTCCGGGCCTCACAGCTGACAAGGCCACACGTGCCCCACTCTCCAGGCGCACCTGGGCTCCAGCAGGGAAGCAGCCGCCTGTCTTGGCTGCGGCTGAGTGCTCTGTGGGAAGAAGGGACATGAAGGCATTACTGGGTAGAGTTTGGAATCCCAGTCACTGCAATCCTCTCCAGCACAGCCAGAGGTGTCCCTTGCTCCCAGGCTGCTCCCCCATCACCATGTCATGTTCCCTGCCCTCCACTTTCTCTGCAGCTTTAACCCACTCCCAGCCTGCAATATGATCTGCCTTCCTCCCTAGCCTAATGCTTTGCTCATGAGAGGAGCATATTGAGGCTCCAAGCCCAGGAAGCATGAGGGAAAGGGTACTTCAGAAGCCCAGGTGAAGCTCTCCCTCCACCACTCCCAATCCTGATAAGACTGAAGCAGTCAGAGAGGTCTAAGGGTCAGCTGGGCCAGGAAGTGGTCAGCTATGACTTGACACCCCAAAGCTGCAGCCTTGTAAGTCACTTCATGCCTCTGGGGTCTGGATATCCCATTATTTCTCACCCATTTCTCAGATGCTCCCCCCAAATTGTCCTCTTGGACTGACACCCCAAGTTCTATGCCAGAACTGGCCCTTGGCATCTATATACCAAGTGAAAGGAGGGCCAGTCAGCGGTGAGAACATAGACTCCTGGGGAAACTCAGAGTGAATGGCCAGGCCAGGGTGTAGCTCAGTGGCCAGGATGAAATCACCATCTTCAGTTCATGTGCTGGGTCCTTGTGTGGGGATAGGACACAATGGCATCAGTGGATGGGAAGCAAGATACTATTTGGGGGTCAGCAGTAATGCAGGGAAGTGGCGCCTCTGGGCACTGGCATCGGGCCTGTGTTTGCAAGTCAGGGGTCGATGTGACTTGAAGTAAATACATTTGACAGGGAAGTGCAGAGGGGAAAGGTCCAGATGGGGTCACCACTGTGAGCCTGGTGGGATGAGGAACAAAAGAGAGCCTGGTCTGAATGTGCCAGGTCTGTGAGTGTGATCGCTGCATGGGGCCAGCACGGAAGGCTGAGCCTGCAGTCAGGGGACCCTGCAGGCAGTCCACACAGGAACCATGTGAAGCATCCATGACCGGGTTCAGTGCACGTGGCAGGGATGCAGACAAGACTTGAGGGAGGGGGCGAGTCCCAGTGCCTGCCAGTTCTGATCAACAAAGCGGCCAATATGGGAAAATCCACTTTATTAAATCCATTCTGTTTATTCTTGCCCTCACGGCTGTCCTTGCCCCCCAAAGTCCACTTCAGGGCCCCAGGGAAGAGGTTGGGGATGCCTGCACCCCCTGAAAGGAGCAGACATAGTGCCTTAAAAGGCCTGACCTGCAGCCAGGCTATGCGTTCTGAACCTCTGGGCTCCTGGCTCCCAGTCAGTCATGCTGATGTCTGGGCACAGCCTGGCCCCTGGCCCCACCCCCACCTCCCAGTTCTGCACCACTCTGTATGGGGAGGCCGTCTCTCTGTCAGCCTGGCTTTCTCCATCTGGCCAGCTTGCTCTGTCTTGCACCATTTGCAGCAGGCTCTGGACTGTGGACCGCCTGGTCAGCACCCAGCATCGCTGGGACAGGACCCTGTCTCCCTAGGCACCTGCCATGACACTATCGGGTCGGGTCGAGCAGGTGGTTAAGAGCAGCATGGGGGAGCGCCGCTGACGTCCTGGTCCCCGAGGTCCCCGCCTCCATCCCTGGGCAGGCCTCTTCACCTTCTTGGCTCCCGTGGGCCCAGCGCCGCCTGCCCACGCCCTGCGGCCCCGGCCCCGGGCCCAATCCCCTGGCAGCGGCTCACCGGACTTGACGGAGCAATGCACGTGGGCCTTGGACTCGTAATACACCCAGTCGAAGCCGGCCTCCACTGCCAAGCGAGCCAGCAGTCCGTACTTATTGCGGTCGCGATCCGACGTGGTGATGTCCACCGCGCGGCCTTCGTAATGCAGCGACTCCTCCGAGTGGTGACCGTCCTCGTCCCAGCCCTCGGTCACCCGTAGCTTCACTCCGGGCCACTGGTTCATCACCGAGATGGCCAGCGAGTTCAGGCGGTCCTTGCAGCGCTGCGGGAGGGGAGGGGACAGAGTTGGGTGAGGGGCTGGCCCGTGTGCAGGTGAGCGCGCAGCCCCGTCCCTTGCTCTCCTACCGAACTCGCTGGAGCTTGGAAACCGGGGAGGGTGCTCTGTCCTCTCTTAGGATCAGAGAGCCCTAAAGCGCTTCCTTCCATTCTAGCATCCCCTGACCCCACCGGGATCTGGACCGCGCGGTGGCGCCACAAATCTG
>SJXQ01008557.1:548209-614148 GCA_006408695.1 Aepyceros melampus | reverse complement strand
CTCTCTCTCTCTCTCTCTCTCTCTCTCTCTCTCTCTCTCTCTCTCGTTGGAGTTACTGCACCTTTTGAGCTCCAGGCTCTTCAGTCTCACCAGGGAACCAGCAGGGGACCGCCTGCTGCCTGGAGGGTAAAGGACGTACCGGAGCTGACTTGCCTGCGGCCGGCCTGCTAGGCTTGCAAGGCTCGAGGTGCCCAGCAGGTGTCACCGTAGCCCCAGGGCTGAGGCCCGCGAAGCGGCCCGGGAGCGGCAGGTGCGGAGCGCCTCGGCAGCCTGGGGGGGGGTGTTGGAGGGGAATCCCAAGCCTGCCGGGATTCCTCGGCGCCATGAGGCATTCCCGCTGGGACCCTCACGATCCCAAACCAGCCACGCCCGCTCCGGGAAAGCGGCAGTCCGGGAACCAGAGCTGGTGATCGGCTAGCGCCTGACCCGGCCAGATGGAGGACCACGCGGCTTGTCTCCCGCTGCGAGGGGTGGGCTCCGGGTTGATAAAGGCCAAGTAGCAGTTCTCCCTGAGTCAAGAGCATTCAGCACCCCTGCGCCGCCCCTATCTGGGAAAGGACCCGGGAAACGGAGCGTTTGACCTCGGGGTGCCCACTTCATGCTCTGCCTCCCATGAAGTGGGAGACGAGCCGCGCTGGGGGAAGGACGGTAAAGACCATCGTCTGCGCTGGCTCTCTTCGTATCTGGAGCCCTCAGCTGACTGAGGAGAGGGGCCTGGGAAGAGGGGTCCTTCCACAGTCCTTGACTCTGAGGTGCCAGGAGCTGCCAAGTGTGGGCAGCCCACCTCTCAACCTACTCCACCCCTCAGAGCCGCTGGCCCCCACAGACCCTTGGACTCGGTCTCCCAGGAGCCAACAGCGGCTAAAACCCAAGGCCCCGTCGGTCCTCCGAGGCTGCAATCTAGCTGGGGGCGCTCACTGCCCCCAGAGGGAGCTCCGCGTGCTCCTGGACGCCAGGCTTCTAGCCACCCACCTATGTCTGTCCCGCGTCCCTGCTCCCCGCCCCTCTTTTCCCCCCACACCCCTCCCCTACTCGGGTCCAGAGCCCGGGCACGCGCTGTCAATGATTGCCCAGTCCGTGGCCCGGATCCTTATCTGCATTCCTCGGCGCCCGGCCCGGCCCAGCCACCAGTCAACCTTCGCCCGACACCGCCGGCCAGCCCTGGCGCCTGGGCGCGTGCTGCGGGCCGTGGTCTAACTGCCCTTCCCAAAGCATCTGGAAAGCAGGCTGCCTGCCTGCAGTGGAAACCCACCGAGGAAGGAGACCCTTCCTTCGAACTCGGCCTCAAGGAAGAAAGTGTGGTCCCCGCCCCGCCACTCCCGCCCTTCTCCCAGGTCCTTGGGTTGAGCGCGCCTCGTGTCCCGAGCACTTACGACTAGCCGGCACCCCAGTCCCTCTCTTTCAATCAATCCACAGTACCAAACCCAGGGATTCCCCCAAGTTCGGTCCCAGAGCCCGGCGGCCCAGCACCCCTACCCTTCAACTGCAGCTGCGCCGCTCGGCTCTGGGGACAGACACGTGGGCTCCCGGGCAAAATCCCTTCCCTACCTCCGCCTCCTGGCTCTACCATTGCCCGCTGTTCCTTTAACCCAGACCCCGGAGCCGGCCGCGCAGCGAACCGAGAGCGCGCGGGGAGGGAAGGCCAGTGGGACCCTCCACGCCGGGAGCTTCGCCTCTCGGGTTGCCGAACCGCCTCTACATGAAAGGGGCGCAGCCATGCGGAAGGTTAGGCCAGAGGGACTGGTGCATCTTGCAGACGCGGGAGGCAGTCGGGTAGAGGTACCTCCAGGTGCCGCGTCTGACCTGAGCTGCCAGCACTCCACGGCCGAAGGGGCCACCGCCAACCCGCTGGGCTGTGGCGTTTGGCAGAAGGGAGCTCTTCTCACAGCCTCCGGCGGGCTCGGGGAATGCCAGCACTCCGCCGGGACCCCAGCCGGCCCATCTTGGCGAGAGGGGCAGGTGCCAGGGGGCGTGCCAGCCAGTCAAGGAAAGGTGCCAGGGGGCGGGTAGGGCCGGGCAGGTGGCGGTGCTTCGGCGGCGGCGCCCTGCGAGGGCGGGTCGCGCTCACCTGGGTCATGAGGCGGTCGGCGCCGGTGTTCTCCTCGTCCTTGAAGATGATGTCTGGATTGTAGTTGGGGGTGAGCTCCTTGAAGCGCTCCGAGCTGCGCGCGATCTTGCCTTCATAGCGGCCGCTGGCGCCCAGGGTCTTCTCGGGCACGTTGGGGCTGAACTGCTTATACGCGAGCGGCACGAGCTTGCGCGGCGGCCGCCGCCGGCTGCCCACCACCCGGCCCGGCCCGCAGCCCCGCGCCGCCGGCACCAGCAGCAGCAGCAGGAGCAGGCAGAACCGCAGGCGGGGCCGGAGCCGGGCGGGAGACATGGCCAGGAAGCCCCGAGGAGCGGCGGGCGAGGACGCCTGGTGGGCTGATGGGTGGACGAGTCGACCGGAGCGCTGCGGGATGCGGCAAGGGCAGCGCAGCCTCCTCCCCCTCGGGCGGGCGGCCCCGGCACTAGCCAGCCCTCGTTCCGCTCGCTCCTCCGTCGCGCGTCTGCCCGCCCCTGCCCTCTGCGCCCCCCGCACTGCCTGAATGTGCCCTCCCCGCCCGGACGCGCCCCACCCGGCCTTGGCCTCGCCTCTGGGCTCCCCGCGGCTCCGGGGTGCCCCGCCAGGCGCAAACCTCCAGTACAGGAGCTGCCGCCCCCACGGAGACCGCAACCCACGGCGCGGCCGGACGCGAGGGGTGGGGGGCAGTGGCCGGACCGCATAGCCGCCTACGGTGTCCCCTGCGGGGAAGTAAACCCAAAAGGCAGGAGGCCGCTGGTAACCTGGTGCCCCACCCTGGCCCGGGGAGGCGCGCCCTCTCAGCTTGGTGGAGCTGAATTCTGTATCAACCCGGTGCGAAGCTGGGAGTGGGGCATCCAGCCTCACGACGAGTCAGATGGAGGACGAGGTGGACGAGGAAACATTGTTGAAAGGAGCAAAGTGAAGTTGCGGAGGCATAGGCCAAGGTGTAGAGAAGAGCATCTAAACGGTGACATCAACGGAATAAGGAATCCCGACTGGCTGCCGCCGGCACACGGGAGCTGCTAAATAATTACTCTCTCGATTCTATTTCACAAATGAAAAAGAACGGAGAATGAGTGATGGCAGCTAGAGATGTAAGCATGGATAGTGTGTGTATCTTAATACGATATTCAGGAAGGCTGAATGAATTAGGATTCATTCTGCTAAAACAAGAAAAGGCAAGTGTGTTAAAAAACAAACACCACTACAACAAATTACTTGATTTGGTTGCAATATTTTCTACAAATTTAATACAGATAGAAATAAAAGGGTGAGAAAGGTTTAAAAATTCTCATTTCAAGAATATTAATACTGCTTATGTGCTTGATAAATGGAAGCTTTTAGATATTATTATAAAGCATTCTGCTTGCATTATCTAATTTAAATCTACAATTCCAAATGTGTTAGTATCCTCCCCTTTTACAAATGAAGATTTCGCAGTTCTAAGAAGTAAAGCAACTTGCTCCTGGCAGAAGGATTCAAACCCCAGTCCCACCCTAGCAACACCTGCCACCAGCTGACCCCAGAGCCCCAGTGCCCACCCAGCAGACTGGCTCTCTGGGCAGCGCTCACTCATCCAGTTCAGTCTGAGTTTGGGACATTGGTAGCTTTTCACAGATATACTCACATTTTCTTGGAATCAATTTTGTGAATACAAATTCAGAATTGGAAGGGACTCAAAACAGAATGTTTAATCCAAGCCCTTCATAATATAGAAGAGGAAACTGAGGCCCGCAGAAGGGGTATTTAGGACGGCTCCACCAGGAGGGGTGTCTGTCCCTTGGAAACAGAATGGATCATTTCCTTGACTTCCCTTTGCTTGTGCTTCCTCCCCATGCCCTGTGTTTGCATTCAGATTCCGTGCCACAGATTACTTGCCAGTCACAGGTGACTCTAACAGTGCTTCTTTTCCTTGAAAGCCTTCAAAATGCTTACCATACGAGTTCCCGGGTTCAAGAACCCAGCCCCCCAATCCTGTTCAGATTTCTGGGGTGCACTACTCAGCCAGGTCAGTACCTCTCCCAATCCAAGCAAACAGGGGCTAATCCCATAGGTTTCCATGGTCGCCTATCCTAGATCACATATCCTTGCTCAAGCTACATTAGCACCGCATAAATAATTCCTGTGTGACACTGATCAGATCTTACCCAGAGATCTGTATTCAACAAGATCACAGTTTAAGAGAAGAAATGAGAGGAAGAATGGCAACATTAATAAGTGGTTATAAGGTAGAACCTTTAAGAGAAGCTTAAAGAAACTGTTTTTCACTTGGAGAGAAGACTGAAATTGAATTTAACAACTCTTCAAGACCGTACATATGGGATAATAAGCAGGATGTGGCCCTAATCTCTAAGGCGATAAAAAGTTTAGGAAAGGAGTTGAATTTGCATTAGAGATGAAGGGAGAAAGATCGAATTTAGGGCAAAACTTCTCTTAAAATAGTTATAAAACACCTGATTCCTAGTACTCATCCACAGGAAATACATAAGAATGCTCATATATGTGTGTCCAAGACAGTGGTGGGGCTTAGGGCCACCCCATTAGGGAATCATCTACCCCATGCAAACTAGCCCAAAAGGACAGAAAATGCAAACAGACAAATAGAAGAGACAGTTGTTGTCCTCAAGGTATTTACTATTCAACCTCAAAGGTAAATCCTGAAAATAAAAGGCAATCAAAGCCATGAATGCCACTCATGAACAAGTACAGAATGATGCATTCTAAATTAGATAGCTTAATAGATAAGATGAACTTGATCTAGAAGAATATGGAATTAAGAAACGACTGGTCTAGGGTTAGACCTCTTGGAAGATATCAGGTTTTTTTTTTTTAATTAATTAATTTATGGCTGTGATGGATCTTCGTTGCTGGCCCAGGCTTTCTGTAGTTCCAGCACTTGGGTTTCTCATTAGTTGCATCTCCAGAGCTCTAGGGCGAGAGGACTCAGTAGTTGTGGCACATGGGCTGAGTTGCCGCTGCAGCATGTGGAATCTTCCCGGACCAGGGATAGAACCCACGTCCTCAGCACTAGCAGGTGGATTCTTAACCATTGGACCACCAGGAAAATCCAGAAATCAGTTATGAAGGAGAGGAAGGAATGACTGAAAGGAACGAAGAGGACATTCAGGAAAGGGCAGTGGCACTTGTGATCATGAAGAGCCAAGTTGGATGACCTAGTAAAGGGGGGGAGCCCGAATATTGTCTGATGTGATCTCCTCACTCGAACCTTATGATGTATACACAGCCATCTTCATTTTACGAATGAGGAGCTGAGGTTCAGAGTTTGTGAGGGAGCTGGAGGGGCAGGAGTTGGAATCCAGGCCTGCTTGCATGCGTGTGTGCATGCTCTGTCGTCTTTGACTCTTTCCAACTCTATGGGCTGCAGCCCACCAGGCTCCTCTGTCCATGGGATTTTCCACAAGAATGCTGGAGCAGATTGCCATTTTCTCCTCCAGGGGCTCTCCTGACCCTAGGACCAAACCCATGTCTCCTGCATTGCAGGTAGATTCTTTACCGCTGAGCCATCGGGGAAGACTCCATAATAATCCAGCTTCTTGGTGAGTAATTCTTAAGGCAAGCATGCTGGGCTGTTAACCTCTGTTCAAGTCACTGGTTTTTCTCTCCAAATCCAGGAGACTCTTGTTATCTTCATCTTGGGCTTTTAAGCTTCATACTCTCTTTGACTAATCATTTCCCCAACTGGTTGGCATCAGCCTGACTCCTATGGTTGATTTTTTGAAGAGGTTAGCAACTCCACCAAATTTCACCCATATGCAGGAAGGAAAGAAGCTTGCCTGCCTTTCAAGCTTCTGATCAGGGCAGGACACATTTGGAGATTCAATTAGAGCCACTCGAAACTAACAATGCTATGAATACCGGCTATTGATTAAAAATGGGAATGTCAAGTTACCTTTGCCCTAACAATAAGCTCATTACAAGGCACTTCAGAGAGATTCAAGCTCTAAAGATCTTGCTTTGATGACTTTGACAGGGTAGGAAAAAGTAGCAGAATTAGTTACAAAGAGTATTTTCCCTTCAAGTCAGAGACTAAAAGGCTGTGGGAAACTTTTATAAACAGAAAGACCTTTGCAGACAGAAAGACACACATATATAAATATATTTCTGAATATAAATAATAACATGTTTACTGATTAATGAGCTTTATTTCCAACCCAGTGTCTCTATTTGGAAGAAATTAGTTGCTTAAAGAGACTCTTGGAAGATACTAGTTCAGTGAATGTTCAGTAAAAGGGGCAGAGTTCTACTCTTAATACTCAAGCACTGCTCCTGACACACCTGTCAGCTTTCTGTATTAGTCCACCCACACTCAGCTGTCTCTCTTGGTCAAGATAGCACCCTAAGGACACCTGATATATAGCCAAGGGTCGATAGCCAAAGCAAGCAAGAAGGTATACAGCCATTTGCATTTTAATAACTTGTATTCTTAGTTTCTACAAAATGACAAATGCATTCTGTTATGGTTTAGCTAACAAAATGGTATTTAACTCCCACTCTCACCCACTCCAGTGTTCTTGCCTGGAGAATCCCAGAGACGGGGGAGCCTGGTGGGCTGCCGTCTATGGGGTTGCATAGAGTCGGACATGACTGAAGTGATTTAGCAGCAGCAGCAGCAGCTCACCTTATGACTGGGTTTCCTTGATGTGCTCAGAGGTAAAGAATCCGCCTGCAATGAAGGAAACTCCAGAAGACTCAGGTTTAATCCCTGGGTTGGAAAGATTCCTCAGGAAGAAGATGGTGGAGGAAATGGAAACCCACTCCAGTTTTCTTGTTTTGGGGAATTTCATGGACAGAGGTCCTGGTGGGCTACAGTCCAAGGGGTCACAAAAGAGTCAGACACATCTGAGCACGTGTACTTTTATTTAGTACACATTCAGTACCATTTTCCAATTTCCTTGCCTTGGTTGCCCCAAACAAAAAAGATTACATTCATTGATATCCACAAATATATAAAACCACTTCAAGATATTGCTGGTGTGGAGGTGTGTGTGGGTGGGGGGGGGGATGGGTGAGTGTGATAATCCTTCATATATTGACTCAACAAGTGTTTCTGAGAACCTACTAAATGCCAGACACTGTGTCAAGTGCTCAAGATGTGAGGAAAAAAAAAGATTCCTGTTCTTATGGAGCTTTATTCTAGTGGGGAGGCACCAGGGGACAAAACTAAATACAGAAATAAACAAAATATTACTATATATAAAATAAACAAACAACAAGGTCCTATTGCATAGCACCAGGAACTATATTAAATATCTTGTAATAACCTATAGTGGAAAAGAATATAAAAACATCACTTTTCTGTACACCAGAAATGAACACAACATTATAAGCCAATTATACCTCAATAAAAGTAAATAAATAAAAGTTAAAAAAACACAAATATATAATGTGTTAGAAAGGAATAAGGACTATGAACACAAAACCTGAAACGGGATGAAAAGTTGAGAGTACAGCCAGCCTGTGGGCAGCCATCCAAGGTCAGGAGGCGGTGACACTGTTAAGCAGGGTAGTCAGTGGAGGACTCATTGAAAAGGTGTGATTTAAGCCCAGACCTGAAGGGGGTGAGGATTTCAAGCAGATACCTAAGGGAAGAGAGTTTCTGGCAGAGAGAAATGCAAAGAACTAAAGCCCTCAGGTGTTTGCATATTAGAGAAATAACAAGGAGACCAGTATGATCAAAGATGAAGCAAGCTGGTGAATTCCCCAGTGGTACAATATTTAGGACTCAGCACTCTCACTGCTAAGGACTTGAGTTCCATCCTGGTCAAGAACTAAGATCCCATAAGCCATGTGGCATGCCGCCCCCCAACCACACACACACACAGAAGCAGCAAGGGGGCAATCAAGTGAATAAGGTTGACTTTCTGATCACAAGGGTGTTTTTCAAACATTTTATGAAACTCAGAGTGAAGATAACTGACCCTTTAAAGGAATTTATGTCATGTAACTATAGACACAAGACAATTAAGTAAAAGGAGTAATAAAACAGGATTTATCCATAAATTTAAAAAAATTTTAAAAGAGAAACATAATCATGGCTGTTACTTTCTACCACACACTCTTGAAAAACTTTGGCGGGAAAAAAAAACTGTGCTTTAAGTATCATCTTTGGCCTGCAGACTTCTTGAGAGCCGAAGATATGTCTTTGTGGCAAAATACAGCACATAGCATAAAACCCCCATTGGTGACAGGGCTAGTGATTGAGCATTCAAATATATGTGAGTTAATACACATCTAAGTATTTCTGCTTCTTGTTGAATATGGGTTTGTGTATCTCATTCCCAACACAGTTCCAACAAACCCATGCCATTCCTTTGAATTCCTTTGCAGTGATCTGGAATGTTCCTGTTGGACTTTCTCATTTTGCAATTCAAGTCTCTGTGCAGTATAACCAACTTGGTTCCTTACATATCCCTTCCTGGCCAGGAGTACAGCATTCTTTAGAGATTCCACGGGGGCTCTTTCTTCACATTGAATTCTTCCTGCTAGTTACCCAAGCTTCTTAATGGTGAAATGTTTTCTGTCGTATGTAAATGATTTTGATATCAGTTTCATACCCGCTTCCATTCCATTTGATGGCTGCCATGAAGGTATTTTTGAGATTCCTACCCAGAAGCATACACATCTTTGAGATTCTCAGTCCCAGGAGGTATTTTCCAGATGTCTTTCTGGTGGGAAACTCAGCTCCCACCAGTTGTCCCTGCTTTAAAATGGCTTTGATGAATGACCTACAGGAGCCATGCTTGTCTCTGAATCATCACATATCACCCCAGGTGGGAAAAATCAAGCTTCTCTGCTGTTGTTCCATCCCTGCCCTATATGAAGAGACTGCATGCTCAGCCGCTTCAGTGGTGTCCAACTCTTTGCGACCCTATGGACTATAGCCCTCCAGGCTCCTCTGTCCATGGGATTCTCCAGGCAATGATACAAGATGGGTTGCCATGCCCTCCTCCAGGGGATTTTCCCAACCCAGGGATTGAACCCATGTCTCCTGCATTGCAGGCAGATTCTTCACCCACCTGGGAAGCCTATATGAAGAAATTAAGTACAGGCACAGTTCTGCTATTTCATTCTTCAAGTCCTAAGAACACACGTACACTTTGACCGTTCAACAGTCCACGGTGTGGAACTGGGGCCTCACTCTGCTTCACTTCATTGGTGACACCTCTGAAAGCAGCGTGGTGGCACCTTGTGCCCAGTGCATCCTGGGTGCATGACAGCCAAGTACCAACTCAAAGTTGGCCCCTTCACAAGCTGGGTGTCCTAGAACCTACGAGAGGAACGTCCTCTGCCTTTTCCTGAACACAGCACCATGTTCACTTGTGCCCTTTAGCACAAGCCAGACATTGCATCTTTTTCTTTTTTTCAAAATGCCATTGTACAGCTCACCTACTCCCTGTCTTGCTATTCTAATTATATAAATTACCCTGCCACAGTTAACTCATACTTATTAAAGAGCTACATAATGGACATTACTACTACTAGAAAACCACTCAAGTTGGGATATCAGTACCACCGTCATACACCATCAAGTACAACTTATATTGCTGTTTTATCAGGTTACTAATGAAACAGAAATGTTTATTACCAGCTCTCTCTCCCCCAACCAGTGCCTTTCGATTCCTTATATGCGACCTGCAACCAGCTGGCATTGCTTTGTGCCCTGGAAGCCCCAGGCAGCAGGAACCGATGAAATCAGCAGTGTTTCCTTCTCATCTGGCAGGAGTCTTTTTTCTGTCTTGAGTAAAGGATCTCTTTACCACCCAGAATTCCTAGCAGTACTGTTCTTAACCCCAGAACATACATCCAGACCCTGCTGGGGCGTGGGGGGTTTCCCCACCAGCAGAAACTCATCTCACCACCCCTCCTCACTCTTCAAGGCCTGGAGGTGGGGCAGCGGGGAGGCAGGATGGAGGGCCAGTCGAGAGGATTACCCCCCTACTCCATCCTCTCTTCTCCTGTCACCCATTTCTGACCGGCTGTCGATCCTATCAGGGGTCCATAAAGCCAGGAGGACTCTGGCCCAGGAGAGGGGGGTAGGGGTTAGGCAAACAGGCCAGGGAGGCAACTGGTTGAAATTTAACCACAATATTCTTGGTCTCTATTGTTTTGAGTGAGGCCCAATATTTCCACAGCAGGATTATGGGATCTGATTAACCACGTTAGACAACAATGCTGAGCTGGGATGGGCTTCCCCTTCCAGCTGCCAATATGAAAAAGTAAATACAACACCCAAGTTTCAGAAGGGACTCCCAGCAGCCCCCCAAACCTCACTCCCCAGTTCTGACCCCAAAGTGAGAGGAGGGAGGAAGAGTGTGGCGCTGCGCACTCCTCTAAGTCCTGGCCCCGGCCCAGCATTCCCAGGTGGGCCAATGGCTGTGCGCTCCCCACACCCCGGAGTTCTCCCAGTGCTTCTTCCGGGTTCTCCTGGGCAGCCCAGACTCTCAGGGGCCCGTGAAAGTTAGGTGCCGAGAGGCTAGCGCTCACTCAGAGGGTCCAGAGGTGTAGAAAGCACACCAATCAGCTGGATTCCAGGACAGAGAGACTGAGAGCGGTAGGATTCCACAGCTGAGAAGAGGCTGGGCCTTTTCTAGAATGTTTTGGTGCTACCTCATGACTTCCCACGAGACAGCGTAGAAAAGAGATCCCAGGATTGAGGAAAAGCGTTGAGGCCACCATAAACAAAGTCTCAGGGGACAGTATTCCTTGATGGGTCTGGGCTGGGAGACAGAGGATAGGTGGGCTTCTAGATTCTCAGGTAGAGATGGATTCCCTAGGGTACCTCCCCATCACAGACAAGCTACTTCACACCCTCCCCTCTCGGAATGTTACCCTTCAGGGTGGGATCTTCTGAAGCTCTGTCCAAGAGAACCTGGAAGTTAGAGCATTAAGAAGTCCTTGACATGAATACCCTGTGGGAACTTATAGGAGGGCACAGCAGCTGGGGAAAACCCTCCCTCCACAATGTGGGCTCCCTTAATCTGGCATTTCTCTGTATCTAAGTGCCTAGCAGAATCCACCACAATTCTACAAGTCCATCCATTTACTCATGTTGGTAACAGGGACTAGGAAGCAAAGGTCTTGAGCTCTGAGTTTGTTGGCTTCCTTGTAGAAAGTCACTTGCTCCTTTTGAACTATTTCTTCTTCAGGAAAATTAAAAGATAGAAAAATACTTCTAGGTAGAACTCAGAAAAGCATATCATGATTGTATGAAAACCCAGTTAACAAAAAGCGGCACCCTTTAGTAGTATAATACCAGCACAGTGCTATTTTTTGAGTTAGCATTAAAAACTGACCCTGTTCTCAAAGTTATACTCTTGAGTATAACCCAATGTAAGGATGGAAACAAAAAGCCCATAGGAAATGTGTATATAAATGCTGATTACATTAATAGCACAGTGAGGAGGTGGCAAGAACAGATAAAATGAGCTTACCACGTCACGAGGAAGGTTAATTAAGGGGATTTTAGGTTTCCCCAATACTCTGTGGAGCAAATCCCCTTAGCTTTGTAAATAGGAGGAAATGAAGGACAGAATAATTGAAAAGAAGGAAATGCCCCCTATGACAATGTCAAGGTTAGTTGCTCAGTCATGTCCAACTCATTGTGACCCCATGGACTGTAGCCCCCAGGGTCCTCTGTCCATGGGATTCTCCAGGCAAGAATACTGTCCAGAATGAGACCAAATCTAGGTGGCAGGGCCTTTCCCATTCCCATTCCCACCATCTCTGTAGGGAATGACACCCAGGCTCCTGCTTATCTCCCAGCCGACCAGGGAGGAGGAGGAGGTCAGGAGGTTTACGTGAACAGGAAGGCAAGAAAAGGGAATTCAAATGGACCAAAGGACAACATTTAAAAAGCACTGTGCTGAATGTTCAGGAGACTTGAGCATCTCATCCTCCCCCAAGTGCCCCCTGAAGGTGAACCGCATCAGACCCATGGAAGGATACAGTCCAAGAGGAACAGGTTCTTTCCAGTCCAGAATACAGGAGCTCAGATCTCACTTTCTGCCACCTTACACCCTAGGGACTCTGGGAGTCAGTGGGCAGAGACTAGAAGCTCCTTCCTCCCTTTTCCCTAACTTTACTACCCTTTGGAGACCCTCTTTGATCTGGAGGTTGGTTGATCAATGACAGAACAGAGAATGACCCTCGTGGGGTTTTCCAGGCTCTGGCTCGGGCTCTGCCTTTGGGGGGCTGCTGGGGAAGCCCTCAGTGAAGCTGGAGGAGAGGAGGTACTGCCCAGCTGCAGTGCTAAGGGATGAAGATTTGTCTCCCAGCAAAGAGCTGGTCTGTCTGGGCTGACTGTGGGGGAGGGGTGAACCACCAGCAAGGCCAAGAAGGCCTTGCAGCCTAGGTGGCGCTATTTCTCTACTTTTTAGGTCAAGTTCCTGCAGGAACTTCCTCGAGGTCCCTAGTCCTGCTCCTGGTTTGCTGGCTTGCTGCTGTAAACCACCTTATATTATTTTTTTTTCTAAAAATACTCCAAAGCAATTGAAAGAGTCCCTTCTCCCACCAGCCAGCCCTGGCCCCAGCCCCGGCCCCGGGGAGAGGGCGGGTAGGCGGGGAGGTGGGCCACTGCTTTATTAAACACAGGGAAACTAATATTTACGGAATAAAATTTATGGAGCAGCCACGAGAATTCGACCCTTTTATGTGCATGCGGAGTGGGGGTTGGGCCAGGCTGGGGGCCTCAGGGAGGGGCCCAAGCCAGGGGGCAGGGCTGGAATACAGCCTGGCTAGGCCAATTTGTCAAGGCAGGGGTTTCCCTGGAGTTGCCCTGGGATGAATGATTTTCAAACACCACCCCTTGCTTTGGGGGGCAAGGGCTTCAGGGCAAGCATGCCTGAGGCAGAGACACGGGGAGCAATGTTTCTCTAAGGATGTGCCTTTGGGCGATAGTCCCATGGGGACAGCAAGCTTTGGGGATACAAGGGGCAGTGGGCAGGGAAGTCATTAGGCATATTCTCATTTAACATTTTTAAAAAGTTATACATTCTTTTGAGAACATGAAAATAAATATGTTCTTAGGATTTTATTTATAATTTTAGGGGATTCACAAGTCCCTGATCCCCCCTCTGATTAAAAAATGCCTTCTCTTGGGACTGTGCTTTTAGGGCAGAGGGATTACCTAGAGTGAAGAACCCTTATTTTCTTCCAATTTGCTGGGGAAGTCTCTCCATTTTCCATGTGGTCTCATACCTTGAAATCTGTCTATCTATACTATGCCAAGAGAAACTAAACAACAAAGTGAGTCATCTGATAGATTGTTTTTACACAGTTCCCTATGTACTTCAATGACAGTCACCACCAGGGCACAGACGGGGGCACTGGCCTGGAGGTAAAGAAACTTATCAGCAGCAACTGGGAATGAGCCATGGTGGAGCTTTCAGACTCTGCCAGCAGGTGAAGGCCTGGGGTAAGTCCTGGAGACTGCCAAGGCTCCTCCCTTGAAGAGCTAATATGCTCAGTCACTCAGTCAGGTCCAACTCTTTGCAATTCCGTGGACTGTGGCCCGCCAGTCACCTCTGTCCATGGGATTTTTTTTTCCCCCAGGCAAGAATACTGGAGTGGGTTGCCATTTCCTACTCCAAGGGATCCTCCCAACTGAGGAATCGAACCGCGTCTTCCACCTTGCAGGCAGATTCTTTACCACTGAGGCATTGGGAAAGCCCTGAAGAGCTAACTGGGAGTGGTAAGAACATCCTCTTAAAAATAGGCAGGGTCATGGGAAAAGAATGGTCACAGCTGAAGACAGAAAAGAATGACTTTACATCTTTCCTGGAAAATGTTTTCAGTGAGGTATATAATAATGCAGTTCAGAACTCAGCAGTCTGGGTTCAAATTCTGGCTGCTACTTATTAGCTGTGTGACCTCTGAAAGGGGGGTTTCCCAGGTGGCACAAATGCAAGAGAACCCACCTGCCAATGCAAGAGAAAAAAGAGATGCAAGTTGGATCCCTGGGTTGGGAAGATCCCCTGGAGAAGGAAATAGCAACTCACTCCAGTATTCTTGCCTGGGAAATTATGGACAGAGGAGCCTGGCGGGCCACAGTCTATGCGGTCACAAGAGTCAGACACACTTATTGACTAAACCACCATTGCCACCTAGTCCAGTAGCTGGTACACATTAACTGCTTAATAGATGGTAACTGTTTATTGTTGTTATTATAATCATCATTATTTTATTATTACTTGGATGGTCCTCTTTCTCCCAAGACTTGACATGGGGACAGAAACACCAGTCTTATGTGTTTCTCTCTCAGTGCCAAGAGAGACTATGTGACTAAGGAGGCCTTTGACCATCATAAGTAAATAAACTAGAAAAGGCCTCTGTGGGTTCTGCCCTGACCTCTTCCTCTACCTAACAGCTCCCAGTGAATGTCTGAGTTCTACTCTCCTTCCTTTCTCTCCAAGGTAAAGATTCAGATGGTATTACCTATAGAGGAAAACCTAGCAGAGAAGGCCAAAGAGCTTTACGAATGCTGGTCTGTTAAATCCTTTTTTCTTTTTTGGCTGAGCCATGCAGCTTGTGGAATCTTAGTTCCTCAACCAGGGATTGAACCTGGGGTTGTGGCAGTGAAAGCATGTAGTCCTAACAACTGAACCACCAGGGAAGCTCCAAATTTTGCTAGATTTGTCCAAAAGTTGACCTTCTAACTGAGAAAGTCTATCTCATACAGGCTTTATATCTTTTCCTGCTAAGCACTATTTATTCTATACATCAATTCTGTTGGGCCCAGAGAACTGTGGCCATTTCCTATTCCCAGTCATCCTATCTTTTCTAGTTCTTCTATTTACTCTGCTTTCTTAAGTGAAGGATGGGAGAGCAAAACTCTTTTTTCTCCCATTCCAGGAAACTAACTTGGCCCTAGGGCTCACACTTCTTTGTCATTTCAATCCCATGTTGTGGTTTAACCTGTTGTCTATGCCTCAGAAACAGATAAAAAAACAACCCCTATCAAGCTGGAGCAAGAAGCACAGAAGCCAAAGGGCACAAAATTATGGAGAGAGGTTTCAAGAACAGTGCTCCCCAATGGAGGCTTAGCACAAGCCACAGAAGAGAAGCATAAAAAGAATCCTGAAGGACTGGACAAGGGCCTTGACTTCATCCAGAGACATTAGTGGGCTGGGATCCAGTAATGGGCTGGTGATATGTTCCACAGATAAGCAATCTCAAAAGCAGGAGTGTGAGTGCTTTTTATTCTGTGCTAGAGAAGAGAGTGTCTCTGAGGAGCATCTGGGAGTAGCTAAGGACTCTAGAAAGACAGGCAAGACTTCCTTAGTATGTTGTGCCTTTTTGCTGACCTGCCCCATATACCTAAAGTCCATGGTAGATCCTAAGTCTAGAGAAGTTTCCCTAAAAGAAAGGAGGGTGTGGGATTCCCAGAAACTGTCTTCCACTCAGACAAGGCAGGCCAGTGCCCAATGGATTGAAGCCGGGATTCCCTTGTTAACAGTAGCCATGCCTGTCAATAAGAGCTTCAGTTATCTGGCCCTTATGGTGGAGTCTAGGACTGTATAACTCTGTGTCAAAGATGCTGCTGCCATGGGTGCTCCTTCCAAGGTAACACTAGGAAACTACTCTCTGGGTCCATCCTCAGCAGTTGAGATGGTGACAAGTTAACTGAAAAGCCCCCTTAGCTTCTTCCTCTTGACTTTCAACACTGAGGTCTCTGCATAGAGCCTGAAGAAACCTAGAAAAAAAAGGAATCCAAGTTAATAGAGGTTTTGAACAGTTGCACTTAAGTTAGGAAAAGAATTTCCTTGCTCCCACGGCTCTGGCTAAGAAGGGTGACTGACACGGGGGTTTTGATGTCCATGGCAGGCTGTGAATGCGATGGGAGAGTCTATGCAGGAGAGGCATGCTGCATCCCTTTTCCCCTAGGGAACGACTTCATAGACCATCACTGGAAGTGCAGTAAGGCTGAAAGGGAGCCAAGGTCCATCATTCAGAAGAACTGCAGAGAGACGACAGCAAGGGAACATGGAAAAGACCATGACTCTCCATCTAGAAATCCACAATCCACAATTTGGATGCCAGGTCACAAATATCCCCCCATGTTGGGTTAAGGCAGGGTCAACTAGGTGACAGTTCCAGGGACCACCAGCTTGGGAGCTATAGAAGCAGATTCTCCCAACTCTTTTTTTTTTTTTTTAATTAATTCGTTTATCTGGCTGTGCAAGGTCCTAGTTGCAGTTCATGGGGTCTTCAGTCTTCATTGTGGCACATAGGATCTTTAGCTGCAGCCTGTGGAATCTTTTAGTTACAGCAAGTGGGGTCTTCAGTTACAGCATGCAAACTCTTAGCATGTAGGATCTAGTTCTCTGATCAGGGATCTAACCTGGGCCCCCTGCATTGGGAGCGAGAAGTCTTAGCCATTGGCCCACCAGGAAATTCCCCAGACACTCTCAACTCCTGAAATGCTATCTAGGAAGCAGCTCATGACTTACTGTGGGCTCTGTCTCAGGTCCTGGGAGGGATGGTGTTGAGGAGACCGGCTCTTCTAGCTGGTTCAAAAGTTGGTTATCAGTTCCCTGTGAGAAAGCACTGCTTGAGGTCTGGGGATCTCCTGAAACAAGAAAGATCAAAGCAAGAGAGTGATAAATGTCTTCTTCTTACCAGGAAGGCATTAGCATTTACCAAGCATTCTGAGAAAGGCCTGGCCTTGGTTGTTGTGGTTGTTTATCACTAAGTCATGTCTGACTCTTTGCAACCCCGTGGACTGTAGCATCCCAGGCCCCTCTGTCCAAGCCTTGGTACTAGTATGTAAAAAGACACAAATTCACTTCCAATTAACTTTTGGAAAGCTGTTTCTACTGTGAAGATTCCCCAGGCCAATTGTAACCACGTAGGACAAGAGTCTCTGTGACTCAGAACAGCTAACTGTTTTCCGTATTGCCTGCCACATCTCAGGTAGGGGGATTAACTTTTTTTCCTGGTTCTCTAATTCTCCATTGGGTGGCATCACTGATTCAATAGGCATGAACTTGGGCAAACTCCAGGAGATGGTGAGGGACAGGGAAGCCTCGTGTGCTGCAGTCCATGACATTGCATGTGAAGAGTTGGACATGACTTGGTGACTGAACAACAACAAAATTCTCCTAGGCAGTAGACTAGCCCTAATAAAACCTTCTATAGCGACGGACTGAATACTTGTGATCTGTGCTGTCCAACCTGGTAGCCACTGGCCATATGTGGCCACTGAGCACCTGAAATGTGCAAATGAGATGAACTTTTCATTTTATCTAATTTTTATTTATTTAAATTTAAATGGTCACTATTGCCTAGAGCTACCATAATGGACAGCACAAACCTAGACCCTAACTCTAACCCCAAGGAGACCAACGCCTCCAGAGCTACATACCAGCGGCATGATGCTTCTGTCCCACCTGGATCGCTTGTCTGGTGACTGCCATATACATACTCTGCAGATGTGTGGCGAAGGGTCTTCCATCACCAACACTGCATGCCTCTGGTAGTTTCTACAGGGGAGAGGAGATGTTATCATAGGTTACATGGGATTGCCAGAGAAAAACTCTATATCCCACTGGCAGAACTGGCATTAACCCCAAAAGAGTTTATATACAGAAGTTAGAGCCAATATGGGGCTTCCCTAGTGGCTCAGTTCAGTTCAGTCACTCAGTCCTGTCTGACTCTTTATAACCCCGGGGCCTGCAGCATGCCAGGCTTCCCTGTCCATTACCAACCCCAGAGCTTGCTTAAACTCATGTCCATCAAATTGGTGATGCCATCCAACCATCTCATCCTCTGTCATCCTCTTTTCCTTCTGCCTTCAGTCTTTCCCAGCATCAGGGTCTTTGCTAATAAGAAGTTCTTCGAATCAGGTAGCCAAAGTATTGGAGTTTTAGCATCAGTATCAGTCCTTTCAATGAACATTCAGGACTGATTTCCTTTAGGATTGACTGGTTTGATCCCCTTGCAGTCCAAGGGACCCTCAAGAGTCTTCTCCAACACCACAATTCAAAAGCATCAATTCTTCCACACTCAGCCTTCTTTATAGTCCCACTTTCACATCCACACATGACTACTGGAAAAACCATAGCTTTGACTAGATGGACCTTTGTTGGCAAAGCAATGTCTCTGCTTTTTAATATGCTATCTACGTTGGTCATAGCTCAGATGATAAAGCCATGGCTCAGATGGTAAAGAATCCTCCTGCAAATGCAGGAGACCAGAATTCGATCCCTGGGTCAGGAAGATCCCCTGGAGAAGAGAATGGTTACCCACTCTTCTATTCTTGCCTGGAGAATTCCACAGAGAGAGGAACTTGGTGGGCTACAGTCCATGGGGTTGCAAAGAGTCAGAAATAACTGAGCAAGTAACACACTAGATCCAATACAGACATATATAGCCAAACCCATTGGGACTGATATAAAGACCTCTTGGGAGGTCATCTCTTCTGAAAGGGAACTCTAAACGAATATTTTTATTTCTCTCAATGCTTACATCTGTTATGCCTCCCCATGAATACCTCATAGGTTTGTAGGTTCTCTCCTCCAAAAGGATAACCTTTTAGAGAACTTTCTTAGAAAATCACATTCTTTAAATTATCCCTGAGTTGTAGATTACTGTTTTACTTATATTTATCTGGCTGCATCTGGTCTTAGTTGTCATGTGGGATCTCCCATTGTAGTGCATGGACTCTCTAGCTGTGGCACACACCGGCTCAGCAGCTGCAGTGCACAGGCTTACTTGCTGCATGCCATGTGGATCTTAGTTCCCCGACCAGGGATGGAACCCCCATCCTCTGCATTGCAAGGAAGACTGTTAATCACTGGACCACCAAGGAAGTTCCCAGACTACTATTTTAATCAAATTTACTCCGAAACTTCTACACTGGAGTGAGAAAAAGGATGAAATCAAGGAAAGGGGAAAGAGAACAAAATGGAAATGACAGACTAAAAGACAAGAATATATTATGGAGCTATGATGTTCAGTCAAAGGAGATGGGAGAAACAAAGTTTACAAAGTTTGGAGGCTTGCCTGCCATTTTACATTACTTATGCAATCCCATTGTGCTTTACTATAATCCATAAACTCACAATAGGGGTGATATTCCCCCCCAGGGTGGAGAAAATTTGCTCTTGGTGGGAGAGGTAAAAAAAAATCTTGCTCTTTTAATGTATATGGCATAGATACACAAATAGTGAGTTTTGGTATACCTGTAGTATTAAAATTTTCTTGGGGGGGATAATTAGGGGAAAATATCTTAAAAGGTTCCTCTGGAAGTTGATAATGAAAAAAAGTTGAGAAACCCTGCCATAATCACACCATATTTATCTGTTTCCTTCATTATGGAAGGAACTATGAGTTTACATTCACAGCAAAATATTTTGCCTAGTTCAAGTTTCATACACTTGGCTGAACTGAGTTTAAGTAATGGCTGAAAACTGAAGAAAGTGCAATCAAAATGAGATGAAAGAGTATGGTGTCCAGTGGACCTAAACCTAGCTGTACTTTAGGATCTTGGAAAGGGCCCAGAGCCACTTTATGTATCCTTGTGCATGCAGATTGCCGTGGTTCCCAGCCAGGTTAGCAGGTCTCAAAGGAAAGCCATGTCAGCAGCTCACATGGGAATGAACCCAAGAATCCTGGATTGCTCCCATCTCACATCGAGGGCACTTCCATTGTGCTATAAAAGCATGCATTTCTGCAAACCCATGGTGGAAGAAGGACGGAAGAGAGAAAGTGGGAAAGGCAGTGAAGTAGTTGCTGAACCACAGTCAAGATACACAGCTCTTTCCCCCAGTCATGGTGGTAGTTGAAAAACTGGGTGATTCCAGGAAAGATTTCTACTCCATAGATTTCTATTCCAACCCAACTTGCAAAAACACTGTGTTAGTCTTGAACTTTCACTGGAAACCACAGACAGTGAATCAGGAGCCCTGAGTGCAGACTTTGTTTCCAGCAGCAATCACACTCAGAGTGTAATGTCCTCTTCAGCAGCATTCCCTAAGGAATGAACTGAAACAGGTCATGGAACTCTGCCTCACCTCATTCTCCTTCCTAAGTTCAGCTCTCCAACACCCAAGCCATCTCCTCCAGCAGAAAGTCCTCTATCCCATGGCCAGAGAGCCCTGACAGCAGAGAGGCAAACAGCTGTTCTCTGTCCTCACATCTCATGTCTCTGGGATGTCCCTTCATGCTGCTCAGGAAGCGTGGCCTCTCTTCGAGTCACCCACACATGGCTGGGTGGACACTGTGCCGTCTGTACAAAAAAGCCAGCTGGAATCTAGGCAGTCCATGAGGGCATCTCCTCCTGCCCTTTCTACGGAACTAAACAGACTCATACAATTTCCAGAGTGACCTTTAACCAGTGCATGTATTTAGTCTCAAAATAAAGTGCCAGAAATAAAAGGCTGTTCAAGTTATTGCTGTCCTGGAACTAAATCCAAATCCAGAACCTGTATCTTAGCCCTTCCTCCATCCTTCCCCTTCTCAGAGAGATCTGATCCTACAGCTGCTGCCAAAGGTCATCCCATCTGAGTATCCCTTCTCAGAAAAGCACTAGGAAGATAAACATATTTACTATGTGCTAGACACTGTTCTAGGGCTTCTCTGGTGGCTCAGCTGGTAAAGAATCTGTCTGTAATGTGGGAGACCCTGGTTCGATCCCTGGGTTGGGAAGATCTCCTGGAGAAGGAAATGGCAACCCACTCCAGTATTCTTGCCTGGAGAATCCCCACAGACAGAGGAGCCTGGCAGGCTATAGTCCACGGTGTCACAAAGAGTTGGACACGACTGAGCAACTAGCACAGCACAGACACTGTTCTAAGTATTTAAATGTTCAACTCATTTTGTCTTATTCACTGCTATCTTCCTGGCACCTAGAACAATCTGGCTCACAGGAGTGGCTCAGTAACTACATGTGAATGAATGGACATGGTGAGCATGAGGATGACCCTACCCTGCTGAGCAGTTACCCAGTCACAGCTAGTAATTGGTGGGACAGGATTAGAATCCAGACCATGAGGCCTCAGGGCCCTCACATATAACAACTACCCTAGGGATCTCTCTGAAGCACAGAATTTTAGTTCAATGGACAATACAACCTTCCCTAGGATTACAGGCCCTTAATTCCTGGCATCACAGATCATCTGTATATAGTCTCTTCCAGCTCAGAAACAAGATCCCTTGGGGGACAAAGAAAAGAAAAAAGTGAGCAGATAACAAGGAGGCAATTGGCCCTACCTGGAACCCTCAGAAGGCTGAAGGGTCACACCCATAATCCTGTTCTATCTGTTTCCCATCATCATGGATTCCTTGGGCATCATTCTCAGAATATGTGAGGGAAGAGGTGGTGAGGCCCGAGCCTGGGAAGGAGAAACACTATTTCCCTGGGCAGGACAATGGTAGGGGTGAGCTGGGGCAAGCAGCAGAGATCAAAGGGAGAAGCTGGAGTCAGGACTAAGAAAAGCAAACAGCAGTGCCTCCTGCTATAGTAGACTTGAGCCAGGAGCAAGGTGTACCAGCCACAAGCGGGTCACTGCCCAGAATGGAGAGGGGAAGAAGAGCCAGGTCAGTCTACTGTATAATGTGTTCATCTGATTAACCCAGAATCAATCCTACTTGGCAAAAAGGCTACTTAGATTCTATCATGAGCCAGTTACTACAGAACTGGGGGAGGGGAAGTGGATGCACCAGTCCTTCCTGCCTCAGAACAGGACAGAGTTAGTACAAAGATAAGTAAGTCAGAAGCCCTGCCTCCAAGAGTTTACAGTCACACATAGGAAAGAGGCAGATCCAGGTATCCCCCACTTTTTGTAAATTTGCTTCTGCCACTTTGCTTTTGGCTTCCCCAGTGGCTCAGAGGTAAAGAGTCCACCTGCAAGACAGGAGATGTGGAGATGCAGGTTCAATCCCTGGGTTGGGAAGATCCCCTGGAGGAGGAAACGGCAACTCACTCTAGTTTTCTTGCGAATTCCCATGGACAGAGGAGCCTGGTGGGCTACAGTCCATAGGGTCGCAAAGAGTTAGACATGATTCAGCAACTAAACAACAACTTTGCTTTTAGGAAAAGCCTACATTAGTACCTGTTTTTGCTAACTAGAAGAAATCCAAAAAAGTTTTTCACTTTTATGAAGAAAGGTAAGTACTTCTTCACTTTACACCATTTCGGCTTATGAAAGGTTTCATAGGAATGCTCTCACTTTCAGATAGAAGAAGGAACCTGTATGTGTTTTTTTTTTTTTTTCTTTCAGCCATTATGCTATAAGGGAGTTATAAACAAAGAGCAATAAGAACCCAGCAAAGAAAGGGACAAAGTCTCACTGAGAGTCCTGCAAAACACTTCAGAGGTGATAGAGGTAAGCCTTTGCAAGGTTAGACTGCAGTGGAAGCCTTTGATGCACAAAGGTGTGAAAAGATAGGCCAGGTGGGCATGTGCTCAGGCATTCCGTTGTGTCCGACTCTTTGTGACCCCATGGACTGTCGCCCACCAGGCTCCTCTGTCCATGGGATTCTCCAGGCAAGAGTACTGGAGTAGGTTGCCATTTCCCACTCCAGGGGATCTTCCCAACCCAGGGATTGAATCTGTGTCTCTTGCATCTCTTGCATTGGCAGGTGGATTCTTTACCATCTGAGCCACCAGGGAACCCCATAGGTGGGAATATCTGATGGGAAATGAGACTGGACAGCTAATTCATAACCACCAAACTGCAAAGGACTTCATTTTCTGAGTTAAGGATACGCCCATAGGAATTGCTTTTGTTTCATAAAGTAGCTTTCTCTGCTATACAACTACTTGCCGAGGCTTCCCTGACTTCGAACTGTTACTGATACAGTGTAATATAGTATACAGATGTCACGCTGAGTTATCAGGCGTTTCCTCTAGGTTTGCACTTCTAGGTTTTCTGCTACACTAGAACCTCTTCACTGCTTCCTGCTAGTACTGTGACTAAGAGCCATATCACACTCTAGTCCCAAGAGCCCTGTCACACTCTCACCTCGAGCCCACCAGGACTTTGGCCCCTGCTTTATGGCCATATCAAAAGCATTAGGAAAACCAAAGTCACAGAAATCACAAAGGACATTTGATTGCCCCTTCTTGTCTCTCTGGCGGCTCCTCTTGGTTGCTAGGCCCCAAACTTCCCTCCTGTTTAACAATAACTCCCACCTTCACTGAGTCTAAAACTCACTCCCAGTGGTCTGGAAATTCTAAGACTCCCTCCTACTCCCTGACCCCAACAGGATGTTGGAGCTATCCCAGTTGCCACTTCCAATAAGAAACAAAAGGTCTGATCTGACCCCCAGACCTCACCCCCATTTCATCTACTCTTTCCCCTGAGGCTGCTTAGAAAGAAAAAACATTTTAGAAGTCTGGGTCAGGAAAGTCTGGACCTTGAGACACTGCTCACTCTACTCTATATGGACCCACAGGTGAAGTACACAGGTTTATAAGACAGAGGAGAAAGGGGAAAGGAGCAAACTAGAGCTCCCAGCACCAGCTGAGTAGGTCCTTGGTTCTGGCACCATCCCCAGAAGCTGGCACAGCCCCAAGATCTGACACTGCCTGTCTCAGTACCATAACTTCCAGGGTAGGGCCCCAAACATGTGACTTCCCAAGGGTAAAAATCCTCTTCTCCCTCTTGTACAAACTTCCCTCCCTAGGGGGCCCAAGTCAGGTTAGGAAAGCATGGTGTGTGTATGCTCCATCATGACTCTGCAACCCCATGGACTGTAGCCCCCGGGCTCTTCTGTCCATGGAATTTTCTAGGCAAGAACACTGGAGCAGGTTGCCATTTCCTATTAATTGCATCATTAGCTTCTCATAGGGGTAAGAGCACACTGGAAAACCATTCTAAGGTCTGAAATTACCAAGGGTCACCAAAATAAATCAGTTCAGTTCAGTTCAGTCGCGCAGTCGTGTCCGACTCTTTGCGACCCCATGAATCGCAGCACGCCAGGCCTCCCTGTCCATCACCAACTCCCGGAGTTCACTCAGACTCACGTCCATTGAGTCTGTGATGCCATCCAGCCATCTCATCCTCGGTCGTCCCTTTCTCCTCCTGCCCCCAATCCCTCCCAGCATCAGGGTCTTTTCCAATGAGTCAACTCTTCGCATAAGGTGCCCAAAGTACTGGAGCTTCAGTTTTAGCATCATTCCTTCCAAAGAAATCCCAGGGTTGATCTCCTTCAGAATGGACTGGTTGGATCTCCTTGCAGTCCAAGGGACTCTCAAGAGTCTTCTCCAACACCACAGTTCAAAAGCATCAATTCTTCAGTGGTCTGGTATTCCCATCTCTTTCAGAATTTTCCACAGTTTACTGTGATCCACACAGTCAAAGGCTTTGGCATAGTCAATAAAGCAGAAATAGATGTTTTTCTGGAACTCTCTTGCTTTTTCCATGATCCAGCGGATGTTGGCAATTTGATCTCTGGTTCCTCTGCCTTTTCTAAAACCAGCTTGAACATCAGGGAGTTCACGGTTCACATATTGTTGAAGTCTGGCTTGGAGAATTTTGAGCATTACTTTACTAGCATGTGAGATGAGTGCAATTGTTCGGTAGTTGGAGCATTCTTTGGCATTGCCTTTCTTTGGAATTGGGATGAAAACTGACCTTTTCCAGTCCTGTGGCCACTGCTGAGTTTTCCAGATTTGCTGGCAAATTGAGTGCAGCACTTTCACAGCATCATCTTTCAGGATTTGAAACAGCTCAACGGGAATTCCATCACCTCCACTAGCTTTGTTCGTAGTGATGCTTTCTAAGGCCCACTTGACTTCACCAAAATAAATAGAAAGAACAAAACTGGTTTGGGAAGAGAACTCCAAGGAGAAAGACTCTTTAGAAGAGAATTCTTGCTTCCTCATCCATTCATTTGGCAAATATTTACTGGTTATCTACTGTGTTTGGGATGATGTAGACGCTGGGGATAGAGTACACTGAACAAAAGAAATAAAACTCCCTTGTCCTCCTGAAGCTTACATTCTAGAGAGGGGAGAGCAACAGTAAATATAACTAATTAAAACATATAAAGAGGAGAATGAAAAAACTAGCATGACACTCAACATTAAAAAACTAAGATCATGGCATCCAATCTTATCTCCTCATGGCAAATAGAAGGGGGGAAAGTGGAAGCAGAGGCAGATTTTATTTTGGGGGCTCCAAAATCACTGCAGATGGTGACTGCAGCCATGAAATTAAAAGATGCTTGCTCCTTGCAAGAAAAGCTATGAAAAACCTAGACAGCATATTAAGAGGCGGAGTTACCACTTTGCCAACAAAGGTCCTTATAGTCAAAGCTATAGTTTGTCCAACAGACATGTACAGATGCGAGAGGTGGACCATAAAGAAGGCTGAGTGCTGAAGAATTGATGCTTTCAAATTGTGGTACTGGAGAAGACTTGAGGGCCCCTTGGACTCAAGGAGATCAAACCAGTCAATCATAAAGGAGATCAACCCTGAATATTCATTGGAAGGACTGATGCTAAAGCTGAAATTCCAATACTTTGGTCACTTGATGCGAAGAACTGACTTACTGGGAAAGACTGAAGGCAAAAGGGGAAGCAGGTAGCAGACGATAAGATGGTTGGGTAGCATCACCGACTCAATGGACATCAAATTGAATAAGCTCCAGGTTCAGAGGAGCCTGGTGTGCTATAGTCCACGGGGTTGCAATGAGTCAGACACAACTTAGCAACTGAACAACAACAAGCAACAATTAAAACATATACTCTTAGAGTAATGAAAATAAAAATAAACAAATGGGACCTAGTTAAATGTAAAAGCTTTCACACAGCAAAGGAAAACATAAAAAGATGAAAAGACAATAATTGCAAATGAAGCAACTGACAAAGGATTAATTAATTGGAAAATTAATTAATTTTCCAAAATATACAAGCAGCTCATGCAGCTCAAAATCTGAAAAACAAACAACCCAATCAAAAAATGAGCAGAAGACCTAAACAGACATTTCTTCAAAGAAGGCATACAGATGGCTAGTAAACACATGAAAAAATGTATAATATCACTTATTATTAGAGAAACACAAATCAAAACTACCATGAGGTATCACTTCACACTAGTCAGAATAGCCACCATCAAAAAAATCTACTAACAATAAATGCTGGAGAGGATGTGCAGAAAAGGGAACCCTCTTGCACAGTTGGTGGGAATGTAAATTGATACAGCCACTATGGAGAACAGTATGGAGAGTTCTTAAAAAAATCAGGTATAAAAAATACCATGTGGGTTTGTGTGTGTGTGTGTGTGTATGCTCAGTCACGTCCAACTCTTTGTGATCCCATTGGCTATAACCCACCAGGCTCTTCTGTCCCTGGAATTTTCCAGGCAAGAATACTGGAGCAGGTTGCCATTTTCTGTATGACCCAGAAATCCCACTACTGGGCATATACCCAGAGAAAACCACAATTCTAAAAGACACTGTACCCCAGTACTCACTGAAGCGCCATTTACAATAGCCAGGACATGGAAGCAACCTAGATGTCTATTGACAGATGAATGGATAATGGTACATGCATACAATGCAGTATTACTCAGCTATAAAAAGGAATGAATTTGAGTCAGTTCTAGTGAGGTGGATGAACCTAGAGCCTGCTATACAGAGTGAGTAAGTCAGAAAGAGAAAAACAAATACTGTATATTAATGCGTATTTGGGATCTAGGAAGACGGTACTGATGAACCTATTTGTGGGACAGCAATAGAGACACAGACATACAGAACAGACTTGTGGACACATTAGGGGAAGGAGAGGGTGGGACAAACGGAGAGAACTGCATTGAAACTTATGCATTACCATATGTGAAACAGATAGCCAGTGGGAATATGCTGTGTGACGGTGCTCTGTGACAACCTAGAGAGGTGGGATCAAGCGGATAGTGGGAAGGAGGTTCAAGAGGGAGAGGACATACGTATACCTATGGCTGATTCATGTTGCTGTATGGCAGAAGCCAATACAACAGTGTAAAGCATCTAAAACTAAATTTAAAAAACTCTAGGGACTTCCCTGGTGGTCCAGTGACTAAGACTCCCCCCCTCTGAATACAGGGGGCCTGGGTTTGATCCCTGGTCAGGGAACTACTAATAACGCCTACATGCCACAACCAAGATCCAGTGCAGCCAAATAAATTAAAAAAACAACAACATACACTCTATCAGATGGCATCAGCACCACAGAGGAAAATGAATCAGCACGGGCAATATGGGATCGGGGCAGGAATGTGTTGCAATTTTAAACAGTGGTCAAGAGGGCCTCACTGCAAAGTGACACTTTATAGAGACCTAGGGGAAGTGAGAGAATGCTCCATGTGGCTCTCTAGACCTGGTGACCAGATTCCTCCCAGTGTGCCTCGTCAGCCTCAGTCTGCATTTACTGTCATTATCAGTAGAGCTCCTTTTCTCTCTTATAAGTGTCCCAATTTGAATGATAAATTAGGTGGTCCCCCATTATCAGAGGAAAAGCATGGCAGGTATGTGGACACATGTTTGTGTGAAATCACAAGATAATACAGCTCATGATCTTTTATTCTGTAAGATGGGAAGCCACTGGAGGTTATAAAGAAGAGAGTAAAACGATCTGACATACATTTTTAAAAGATCACTTTGAGTGCAGAAAGACAAGTGAGCAGATCTGTTGAGAGGCTGCTGCACTAACCAAGTGGGAGATGACAGTAGCCTGGGCCTGGGTGGCAACAGTGGACCTGACTAGATTCTGGGTATATTTGAAAGTACAGCTGTACATTGTCACCCTGCTTATTTAAACTTCTATGTAGAGTACATCATGCAAAATGCTGGGCTGGATGAAGCACAAGCTGGAATCAACATTGCCCGGAGAAATATCAATAACCTTAGATATGCAGACGACACCATCCTTATGGCAGAAAAGAGCCTCTTGATGAAAGTGAAAGAGGAGAGTGAAAAAGTTGGCTTAAAACTCAACATTCAGAAAACTAAGATCATAGCTTCTGGTCTCATCACTTCATGGCAAATAGATGGGGAAACAATGGAAACAGTGACAGACTTTATTTTTTGGGCTCCAAAATCACTGCAGATGGTAACTGCAGCCATGAAATTAAAAGATGCTTGCTCCTTGGAAGAAAAGCTATGACAAACCTAGAGAGCATATTAAAAAGCAAAGACATTAATTTGCAAAGATCCATCTAGCCAAAGCTATGGTTTTTCTAGTAGTCACATATGGATATGAGAGTTGGACCATAAAGAGAGCTGAGCGCTGAAGAACTGATGCTTTTGAACTGTGGTGTTGAAGAAGACTCTTGAGAGTTCCATGGACTGCAAGGAGATCCAACTAGTCCATCCTAAAGGAAATCAGTCCTGAATATGCATTGGAAGGACTGATGCTGAAGTTCCAATACTTCAGCTATCTGATGCAAAGAACTGACTCATTGGAAAAGATCCTGATGCTGAGAAAAAATGAAGGCAGGAGGAAAAGGGGATGACAGAGGATGAGTGGTTGGATGGCATCACTGACTCAATGGACATGAGTTTGAGATGGTGATGGACAGGGAAGCCGGGAGTCCTGCAGTCCATTAGACATGACTGAGTGACTGAACTGAACGAATGGCTGATAGGATTCAGTGATGGATTGGGTATACAGAATGTGAGAGGAATCAAGGATAACTCTATTCCAGGACATAAGGCAGAGGATACAGAGTGATGATCCAGAAACCTAAAATAAAATCAGAGATAACCTGAAATGGCCCCTGGATCAACAGCACAGACTCAGTGTGGATAATAAAAGAGGGAGACTGAGTGAAAAAGGTGAACCCAATGACCAATGTAAGTATCAGAAAGTTTAAAAAGAAGAAGCCCAAAGTGGCTTCTCATTCAAAGAAGAAGAAGCAAAACTATTTAGGAATCAGGACCAAAAGACTCTAAAAGAAAAGAGAAGTAAAAACAAGATTTAAGTTCTGGCTTTAGAGCCTCAAAGACTCAGATTTGTACCTAAGATCTTCTATTTGCTGGCTGTGACATTTTGGTCAAGTTGTATTTAATCACTGTCTTATCTTGAGAGAGAAACAGATGGAGGGATGGGTAGATATGGGGGCTGGGAAGAAAGGACTGAGACAGACAACATCAACATCACAGAGTTTGTGAAAGGATTAAAGGAGAGAGTAGAGTAAGTCCCCAAGAAATGCTGTCCTTTCCCTCTGCAGGACAAAGGAAGCTCAAGAAATGCCCTAATGCTCTAGGACATAGAGCAGCCAGCATCTCACCCAGTTATGAACCTCTCCCCAATGCATCCCAAAATACATGATCTTCCAACAATTCAGTGACTAGTCAAAGCTTAGGTCAAGGGGATTACAGCTAGGTCAGAAACCTAGCTCGTAACCTCTGGGGAGTTCATCGTCCACTATCACCGCATAAGCCCAATCCTCAGTCTCTAGTAAGGACCAAGGTCCTGGCTTTAAACCCTGGCCTTGCCAGTTAGCAGCTATATTACTAACCTCTTTTAGCCTCTGTCTCCTCACCGAACAATGAGACCAGTATCCACTTTTATGAGGCTGTTAGAAGAACTGCATGGGATAACACATGTAAGGGTTGCCTGCTCCTTGTAAATGATGTCTCCTGACCTCCCCCCAAATGCTCTCATTGTCTCTCAAAGATCCCCCTTACTCTCCCAATGTACAAGACCTACCCACAAAGGCTAGGTTTCACTTCCATTCTCCTTACCCTCTTTTTTGGGGAGGTGGTGAGTATAAGAGTGGAGAATAAAGCTTCCTACTTCAGAAGCACACAAAGCACAGTTTACTCTCTGAAAAATTTTAGCTAAAGTATTCCACATGGCCCAACCTGTCCAACAATTGTTCCACCAGGAACCTTTTCTCACCATTGTTTCCTGCTCCCTAGTGAGGCCTGGGCAAGAGGTTCTACTATGGTGTTTCCATTGTGAAGCAATACACACTCACAAAAGGCTATTTGGAAAGTAGAAAAACATGATCTGCAGATAGGTCATCCAAACATGGGGTTTTTTAAAAACATTTTTAAATTTTATTTCTTTTTGACTGTACTGGGTCTTTGCTGCTGAGTGGGCTTTCTCCGATTGTGGCGAGGAGGTGCTACTCTGTTGCTGTGTCTGGGCTTCTCACTGTAGTGGCTTCTGTTATTGCAGAGCAAGGCTCTAGGTGCATGGCTTCAGTAGCTGCAGCACAAAGGCTCAGCAGCTGTGGCTTTCAGGCCCTAAAGCTTGGGCTCGGTAGTTGTGGCCCGCAGGCTTAGTTGCTCCCCTGCACTGTTGAATCTTCCCGGACCAGGGATCGAACCCATGTCCTCTGCATTGGCATGTGGATTCTAATCCACTGTGCCACCAGGGAAGTTCCAATAGTCATATATATATATATTTTAGTCATATGTTTTTGATGGGATTAATCTCACAGTTTCTTCAGAGTTTGAGGGGAAAAAAAACAAAACAAAACATTAATAGGGCAGAGAAAAGAGAAGTGGTGGTGATGTCTAGGTTTTTATTTTTCCTTTTTTTTTGGTGGCACTGAGTGCATGCGGGATCTTGGTTCCCTGACCAGGGATTGAAACTCCGCCCCCTGAATTGGAAGCATAGAGTTTTAACTACTGGACCACTGGGTTAAGTCCCATTAAAAGAAAAAAAATTTATTAATGTCCAGGTTTCTGAAAGACAACCAGCTCAACCTCCATTTGCCTCCCTTGAAATGTTTCCACAGCAGCTCACTTGGATGTGGTGTTTCCTGTGATATCCTAGCCCAAGGGGTCCCTGTGTGTGTTGACCCTCACAGAATACCCCTCTGAATTCCCTCAGTTCAGTGATCACAAACCTTGGTGACTTGGGATAGATCCGGCACACTAAGGATACAAGGCAAGCTGCCCTTGAGATCGTCTGTGAAGTTGTTGAGACAGCTGACCTGCTCCTGTGTTTGGTCTGGTTTGGCTTTGTTGGGTCTGGGTCGCACAAGGCCCACCCTGGCCACCATGCCCCATGAAGACTGACCTCGCCAGGCTCTCCTGTCGGCCTCTGGCTCCTGTGCACCCACCCCCACAGCACGGGGCTTTGCTAAGGAAAAAACACAAATAGGCCTGAACCTAATCTTCTGTTTGAGACCTACACATTCATTATAGCTCACCTCTGTCCTCCCTACCTTTACAACTAGGTGGGAGAAGGGACACATGCATACACTCACCCATCCAAGCATGGATATTGTCCAGTCAAATCCTTACATCACTATCTTGTGTGGCCCGCTCTTCAAAATGGGGTCATTTTGTGCCTCACTCTCCCTCACAGAGCTAGAAGTGCAACTGAGATAAAATAGGTACAGAATGCAACACAGTTTAAGATACAGTCTAGATTTTTCTGGTTTTGCTTAAGGAAGGCCTAGGTATCTCCTTGAACTACACAGTCAGAAGAGAAGGGAGATGGAAAGCAAGACTATAAAGAGAGGTCCAAACAGAAGGCTTAATTTTATTAGTAAGATTAACATTTTGGAACGCTTTAAGTGTACTAGGCACTAGGCAAAACATTAAAAAAATTTTTTTTACTGTGGTAAAATCACATAATATAAAATATACTATTTTAACCATATTTAACTGTACAGATCAGTGGCACTAAGTACACTCACATTACTGTATAGCTCTCATTTATGCATAACATACATGTATACATACAAATGTATAAATACATTCCTGAAATCTTTACCTTCCTAAACAGAAACTCTGTCCCCATTAAACACTAACTCCCTATTCCACGCCCTAACCCCACCGTCCCCACCCCCTCTCCTCCCAGGCATCTACCAGTGTACCTTCTGACTCTATGAATTTGACTATTCCAGGTACTTAGTATAAATGGAATTAAATAATACTTGTCCATACCTAATGTATATTGGGATGCCTTTTCAAAGTTAATACATGTCCTACAAAGCATTTTAATGTGTTATTTCAATCAATCTTCACAGTAAACCTATTAAGTAATCTGATAATCAGTCTCATTAATTTATACAGGAAAAAAGAAAGGCTCAGAGAGGTTATGAAACCTGACCAACACCACAGGTAGAGAGTAGTAGAATGGGGCAGCAAAAGGCCCAGGAAGCTGAACCCCAGAACATACACACACTTGAACCATTCCACTATGTGGCTTCTTAAAAATCACCCCTGGAGGAGGATCCCACATACCTTGGAGCAACTAGGCCTGTGTGTAACAACTATTGAGCCTGGGCGCTCTAGAGCCCATGGTCTTCAAGAAGAGAGCCCTCCCCAATGAGAGGCTTGCATGCTGCAGCTAGAGAGTAGCCCCTGTTCGTCACAACTAGAGAAAAGCCTCCACAGCAATGAAGATCCAGCACACCCAAAAATAAATAAATAAAATAATATTTTTAAAAAATCACCCCCAGAAACAGCCATTTGTTCCTCCCATCCCCCACCTGCCATTCCCCAGGAGGAGCTTGGTCCGCCCCGGTTCTGAGACATCATAGTACTAAAATGTACCTCTCTTGCCTTCTTTCTTATATCTCCAAATAGCCCAAGAGACTGACAAAGGGAAAAGATAAAACACCCTCCAAAGAAGAAACACCTTACTATTAACTCCTTGACTGTCCTCTAATGGGACTAGAAAATCAGAGAAATGAATCTCTGGTAAGGGGAGGCTCTCAACTCTAAATCTCCTTTTCAAATAAGTACAGCCCCTCAAAGTCATAGCAGGAAGGCCCCTCAGCTCTGCCCCCAAAAGAAAAATAATGGTAAAGGGAGTGGAAGCGAAGGTGGGGGCAGGGGCCGCTGCTCTCATAAGAGCCCTTTGTGGTGGTGCCTCTGAAAGGAGGTTTTGCTAGACAAGGTGGAACTTCTCAAGGTGACAAGCAAATGGTACAGCTAAGCGGTGACCCTTTGCTCGCTCCATAACCACCCCCTCCCCTCTGGAGAGCCAGAGCCTAAACTGTCCCTGAAGCCCCACCCAGCCCCAGCACAAACCACGGCTTTCTAACTAACAAGCAGCAAAAGGGCTGGAGTGGGGGGGGACGTGAGTGGTTTCCTGGGGGGAGGAATCCTCAGAGCCCCTCAGAAAATGCAGCGGCAACTCTCATTCCTTCTCTCTCTACTCCCACTCCTTCTCCAGGAAGAACAAGCAGCTCCTGTCAGCTCTGGCTCGGGGTGGGGGCACCGACCCGCCTCTCCGGGACAACCAGTCTGAAGGATAGTTTAGCCCTCGTCTCAAGTCAGCCGCCTCACCATCCTTTCTCCAAATGGAAATGAAATGAGGAGGTGAGAACCAAAAAGAAAAAAGCATCAGGTCTAATGATAAAGAAAATCACAGCCATACAGCAGGCATCTGACTGAAGCGCGTGACCCTTGCCCTGTGCCCCTAGCACTCCGCAGGAGCACATATTTCATTTTCCCCTTGTTTTAGCGAGGAAGAGAGGACAGTCAGCTGGGTCTGCAGGGCACAGAGGTGATTTAGAGGACCTGATAGTATCATCTGTGGGACCTCTACCACCAGAGGGATTCTCTTTCACTCCCTATTACATGCTTGACAGCTGGGAACACAGATCACGGCGCTGTGATCTCAGGGCCTCCCCACCCCCTCCCCGCCCATCCTTTCCACCCCTGAAACCTTCCTCTACAGAGTGATGCACTGCCCTCCCATAACACACACACACACACACGCACATGCACACGCACACACACATGCGTGCTCATGATAAGGGCCTGATCTTCATGACCTTAGGTAGGCAAAGATTTCTTAACAGGACATAAATCATAAGAAAAGATTGAAAAACTGGACTATATCAAAGTTAGGAACGTCTGTTCATCAGAAGATACAATTTAGAGAGTAAAAAAGCAAGCTCTCAAGTGGGAGAAGATATTTGTAAAACATATAATCAACAAAGGGCTGACTCATTTTCAGAATATTTGAAGAACTCTGAGAAATTAATTGGAAAAAGTCAAATAACCCAATAGAAAATTGACAAAAGGCTTGGTCATAGCTAAATGATCTATAATTACATAAAATGTTCAGAACCTCATTAGTTACTGGGGGAGTTAAAAAGCCACAATAGGATACCACTATTATGGTTTTTCCAGTAGTCATGTATGGATGTGAGAGTTGGACTGTAAAGAAGGCTGAGCACCGAAGAATTGATGCTTTTGAACTGTGGTGTTGGAGAAGACTCTTCAGAGTTCCTTGGACTGCAAGAAGATACAATCAGTCCATTCTGAAGGAGATAGGCCCTGGGATTTCTTTGGAAGGAATGATGCTAAAGCTGAAACTCCAGTACTTTGGCCACCTCATGCGAAGAGTTGACTCACTGGAAAAGACTCTGATGCCTGGAGGGATTGGGAGCAGGAGGAGAAGGGGACGACAGAGGATGAGATGGTTGGATGGCATCACTGACTCGATGGGCGTGAGTCTGAGTGAACTCTGGGAGTTGGTGATGGACAGGGAGGCCTTGGGTGCTGTGATTCATGGGGTCACAAAGAGTCGGACATGACTGAGCGACTGAACTGAACTGAACACATGCACTACGGGCTTCCCTGGTGGCTCAGATGGTAAAGCATCTACCCGTAATGTGGGAGACCTGGGTTTGATCCCTGGGTCAGAAAGATCCCCTGGAGAAGGAAATGGCAACCACTCCACTATTCTTGCCTGGAAAATTCCATGGACAGAGGGGCCTTGTAAGCTACAGTCCACAGGGTCGCAAAGAGTCAGGCACAACTGAGTGACGTCACTTCACTTCACACATGCACTATAAATGGCTAAAAGGAAAAGACAGATAATACAAGTGTTGACAAGGATGTGGTATAAACCAGAACTCTTATATATTGTTTGCGTGCATATAGTCACTTTGGAAAACTGCTTGGCAGTATCTATGAAATCTAAATATTTGCATAACTGAGAGTTGGACTGTGAAGAAGGCAGAGCGCAGAAGAATTGATGCTTTTGAACTGTGGTGTTGGAGAAGACTCCTGAGAGTCCCTTGGACTGCAAGGAGATCCAACCAGTCCATTCTGAAGGAGATCAACCCTGGGATTTCTTTGGAAGGAATGATGCTAAAGCTGAAACTCCAGTACTTTGGCCACCTCATGCGAAGAGTGGACTCACTGGAAAAGACTCTGATGCTGGGAGGGATTGGGGGCAGGAGGAGAAGGGGATGACCGAGGATGAGATGGCTGGATGGCATCATGGACTCGATGGGCGTGAGTCTGAGTGAACTCCGGGAGTTGGTGATGGACAGGGAGGCCTGGTGTGCTGCGATTCATGGGGTTGCAAAGAGTCGGATACGACTGAGTGACTGAACTGAACTGATGAAGCATCCAGGGCTTCCCAGTTAGTTCAGTTGGTAAAGAATCTGTCTCACCAATGCAGGAGACCCAGGTTCAGTCCTTGGGTGGGGACAATCCCCTGGAGAAGGAAACGGCAACCCACTCCAGTATTCTTGCCTGGAAAATCCCATGGACAAAGGAGCCTGGTGGGCTATAGTCCATGAGGTCACCAAGAGTCAGACATGACTTAGTGATTAAACCACCACCACCATGAAACATCCAACACAAATGGATGAATAAATTGTGGTACAGTCT
The DNA here is from genome assembly GCA_006408695.1 of Aepyceros melampus. Lineage (NCBI taxonomy): Eukaryota > Metazoa > Chordata > Mammalia > Artiodactyla > Bovidae > Aepyceros > Aepyceros melampus. Next base: position 578,534 of record SJXQ01008557.1, on the reverse strand, counting down.
TACAATAAAATATAAAAATGAAAATTAACAAAGTACTATCAACATGGATGAATTTCAAAAAAATTTTGTTGATGAAAGAAGTCAGACACAAAAGAGTATATACCATATAATTCCACAAACAGACAAAATTAACCTATCATATTAGAAGTCAGGACAGTGACCCTTTGGAGACAGTAGGTACTGAGTACTGGAAATTTTCTAGTTCCTGATTTGGGTGCTGATTACATAGCTATGTTCATGCTGCGATTCTTCAAGCTCTTTGTTTACGACAGAGGCACTTTTCTATATGCATCTTATACTTTTATTTTAAAAGAAGAAAATCAATTTGGCAATTGCCCTGAAAGTTAAATAACAGAGTTACTATATGACCGAGCAATTGCACTCCTCGGTATATACCCAAGAGAATTGAAAATGTATGTTCATATAAAACTTATACACAAATGTTCATAGCAGCTTTATTCATAACAACCCCAAAGTGGAAAACAATCCAACTGTTCATCAACTGATGAATGAATAAACAAAATGTGGTATATCCATATAAAGGGATATCCATAAAAAGGAACAAAGTAGATACCTGCTTCAATAGATGGACCTTGAAAACAATGCTAAGTGAAAGGAGTCAGACACAGAAGACCATATATTGTATGATTCCATTTGTATGAAACATTTAGGAGAGGTGACTCCAAATAGAGACATAAAGTAGATTAGTGTTTTCCAAGAATGGGGGAGCAGGGAATGGAAAATGACTGCAAGTGGGTACACTGTTTCTTTTGGGGGGAATGATAAAAAGGTCCTTCCTAGAGGTAGATAGCCATTGTAGTTATACAGTCTTATGAATATTGTAAAAGCACAGCATTGTACATTTTCATTGTATATACTTTTGGTAAATATTATAGTATGTGAATTATACCCCAATTTTTCAAAAAACTTCTTTATTTTTTAGAAAAGATAAAGTCTGTATTCTCCCACTCTCCTCCGTCTGTTCTCTGTTACTTCTTTCAGGAATAGACTCTCAGCCTCCCAACAGGCAGGCCTGGACAACTGTCAAAGGACTTTTTTTCTTTCTTTCAAAGGATTTTAACAGTAGATTCCTGCTAGTGGCCAAGTGACTGGCATTAGCACCAAACGGGGACAGAGCATGGGCTCTAGAGTCACGTAGGCTTAGCCCTGGAAATAAGCCCATCACTCACATAGTTTGGGCTGTGTCTTTACATTTTTTTTAAGATTTTTTTTAATGGGGACCATTTTTGAAGTCTTTATTGAATTTGTTCCAATGTCATTTGCCTTGTGTTTTGCTTTTTTGGCCACAAGGCATGTGGACCTTGATTCTCCCACCAGGGATTGAATCCACACCCCTTGAACTGGAAGGAAAAGTCTTGACCACTGGACCTCCAGGGAAGTCTCCCTTTCCATGATCTTGGCTAAGTGTCTTAATCTCTTTGAGCCTCAATTTTCTTTCTATAAAATGAGTAAAATAATTCCTATCAATGAGGGTTGTTGCAAGGATGGTTAAATGAGATCATGTATGTAACATATTAATTCCATTCTCCTGAAGTTCTAAGCAACCTCAGCTACTTGAATACAACCAAAGTGAAAAGAGAAAGTGAAGTCACTCAGTCGTGTTCAACTCTTTGTGACCCCGTGGACTGTAGCCTACCAGGCTCCTCTATCCATGAGATTCTCCAGGCAAGAATACTAGAGTGGGTTGCCATTTCCTTCTCCAGGGGATCTTCCCAACCCAGGGATCAAACTCAGGTCTCCCGTATTGCAGGCAGACGCTTTACCCTCTGAGCCACCAGGGAAGCCAGGAGCACTTCAGTTTGGCAAAACACTCAGATTCCAGTCCATCACTTTATCTTTCTAAGCTTTAATTTCTCCAACTGTAGAATGGGAATAAGAATACTGCCTACATTTTAGAGTAATTTGAGGATTAAATGAAGTAATGCATGCGAAGTGCTTACTACACCACTTTCACATGGAAAAGTGTTAGTTGCTCAGTCATACCCAATCCTTTGCAACCCCGTGGACAGTAGCCCACCAGGCTTCTCTGTCCATAAAATTCTCCAGGCAAGAATACTGGAGTGGGTTGCCATTCCCTTCTCCAGGGGACTTTGCTACCCAGGGATCGAACCTGGGTCTCCCACATTGCAGGGGGATTCTTTACCATCTGAGCCACCAGGAAAGCACTCACTAAATATTAACTGTTATTATTAATTAAGTCATTAAACAAAAAAAACTATTGACCGTGCCAGATAGTATGCTGTGTCCTAAGGATAAGAAAGAGTTCTCTGCCTTCAAGGAGCTCGTAGTCTGGTTGGGGAGTCAGTCACATAAACAAATAATTGTTCTCATTGCTGGGCACACACTGGAGTCTTTGACTGCCAGTCAGAAACACTAGGTCTGAGGCATTATAAAATCAAGCTGGGTATGTGAAGAACAGGGGTAGTAGGGTGGGGGCAGTGGTGGACAGGCTAACCATGAATCAACAGTGGACCCCTTCTTTTTTCTACAAATAGCCTACAAGAATCTAGATAAACAGGCAGGCAGAGTTTCACTTTCTTCTCAGCACTAATACTAACCAGGCAAGGGCTTATGGGCATCTCCTATGTATCTATCTCCCCTACTCTTCAAGTGGCTGGTTCTTTCTCATCTTTCAGATCTCAGTTTAAATGGTACCTCTCCTGGCACCCTTACCTAAAGTATTTGTTCTTAGCGCACTCTATTCTTTTTCCTCAAAACAGTCATAATAATTTTCAATTATTTGTTTACTTGTTTCCTATCTCTCCCAGTAGATTGCAAACTCCTAGAGTTCATTCAGCAAATATTCACAGAATACTTCTATGTGCCAGGCTCTGAAGTATGCACTGGGAATCAGCTTGGGGGTAGAGACATGGCTGCTGCTCTCATAGAGCTTATAGTCTATATTTGCTGCAGAGGTTTGGGATGGACATTTATCCCAATCCTGGCTGAGGACCTCTTCAGACTAGCCCAGTCAGAGATGAGTCCTGGGCTGCCAGTCTCTCACTGAGTCCAGAAACAAGAGGCTGCAACTCTAGGGACAACTTACCCTTTTGCAGTCCCAGATTTCCATGCTCACAGCCCAGCCGAGCTTAAGTGAGGAACACAATCTCAGAGCCATTCAGCAAATCTTCTCCTTGTAAAGCTATTCCTATCAGCATCTGGGACTAGGGGATCAGGGTCACAACCATCTCCTGCTATTAAAGGATTGAGACCATGTATGTGTGTGTATGTGTTTGCATATACACCTTGTTCATTTAAAAAAGAATCTGAAGCAGATTTTAAAATAATTCTTTCCATTTTATTATCTCCCAGTCCTGGAAAACAGTGTTCCCTTGCCCTATTCCCAGAGAATTTGCCGCTGACTCTATTAATTAAAGCCTCATGGAGCATCCCTCAAGCTCAGGCTGGCTTTTGCAAGAAGCCACCTTGGGATGGTCAGGTTCAATCTTAAAGAAGCTCAGACTACTGGAAGCAGCCATAGTGAGAATTTTGGAGCACTGATTTTGAAAAGTGCTGAGGACTCTAGTTATTCCTTCTCTGTAGGACTTAAAAGGAGACCCTCACCTCCCTATCCCTACCTCCCACCGCACCTCACCTCAGACATATATCCTTTGCCAGAACCGACTGTTCTTGCTTTTAGAATGCTTACATATACTTCTTTATTAACACATTAAATTATAAGCTCTCACAGTGGGTCAAATAGCCACCAGAATTTCAAACAGTGATGAGCATAAACTATATTTCATGATATCTGTAGCAACTATAAAACGATCTGTGATTTCTACTGGTGACAAAGTCACAGAAACTGCTAATGACATGGTGATTTTCTGCATATATTTGTTTAGTTATTCAATTGAAATACAGTCCATTTGCAATAATTGTGCTAGTTTCGGGTTATAGCAAAGTGATCAGATATAGATAGATAGATATTCAGATTATTTTCCACTATAGGTTAAGATATTGAATATAGTTTCATGTGCTATACAGTAAATCTTTATTGTTTATCTATTTTATGTATAGTAGTTTATAACTGTTAATCTCATACTCCTAACTTATCCCTCCTACCCTCTGTTTCTCCTTTGATAACCCGTAAATTTGTTTTCTGTCTTTGAGTCCGTTTATATTTTGTATATGAAAAGAAAAGTGGCTCAGTCAAGTCTGACTCTTTGTGACCCCGTGGAATGCGGCCTGCCAGGCTCCTCTGTCCGTGGAATTCTCCAGGCCAGAATACTGGAGTGGGTAGTTGTTCCCTTCTCCAGGGGATCTTCCCAACCCAGGAATCGAACTCAGGTCTCCTGCAATGCAGGCGGATTCTTTACCATCTGAGCCACCAGGGAAGATTCTATACATAAGTGATACATGATGTTTGTCTTTCTTTTTTGTGGCTAATATTGCAATATATGTGTGTGTGTGTGTGTGTGTGTGTGTGATGTTTTCTTAAAACAATGATCTGCTGATAGGCACTTAGGTTGTTTCCATGTCTTGGCTATTGTAAATAATGCTGCTATGAACAGTGGGGTGCATATATCTTCTCGAATTACATTTTTCATCTTTTTGGAATATATGCCCAGGAGTGGGATTGCTGGGTCATATGGTAGCTTTATTTTTAGTTTTTTTAGGGGATCTCCATACTGTTTTCCACGATGCTGCTGCTGCTGCTGCTAAGTTGCTTCAGTCATGTCCGACTCTGTGTTTTCCACAATTAGTTCAGTTCAGTTCAGTTCAGTCGCTCAGTCGTGTCCGACTCTTTGCGACCCCATGAATCGCAGCACGCCAGGCCTCCCTGTCCATCACCAACTCCCAGAGTTCACTCAGACTCACATCCATCGAGTCGGTGATGTCATCCAGCCATCTCATCCTCTGTCGTCCCCTTCTCCTCCTGCCCCCAATCCCTCCTAACATCAGAGTCTTTTCCAATGAGTCAACTCTTCGCATGAGGTGGCTAAAGTACTGGAGTTTCAGCTTTAGCATCATTCCTTCCAAAGAAATCCCAGGGTTGATCTCCTTCAGAATGGACTGGTTGGATCTCCTTGCTTTCCAAGGGACTCTCAGGAGTCTTCTCCAACATCATAGTTCAAAAGCATCGATTCTTCAGCGCTCAGCTTTCTTCACAGTCCAAATCTCACATCCATACGTGACCACTGGAAAAACCATAGCCTTGCTAGATGGATCATTTTTGGCAAAGTAATGTCTCTGCTTTTCAATATGCTATCTAGGTTGGTCATAACTTTTCTTCCAAGGAGCAAGCGTCTTTTAATTTCATGGCTGCAGTCACCATCTGCAGTGATTTTGGAGCCCCCAAAAATAAAGTCTGACACTGTTTCCACTGTTTCCCCATCTATTTCCCATGAAGTGATGGGACCAGATGCCACGATCTTAGTCTTCTGAATGTTGAGCTTTAAGCCAACTTTTTCACTCTCCTCTGTACCTATTTACATTCCCACTAACAGTGTAGAAGGGTTCCCTTTTTCCAACACCCTCTCCAGTATTTATCATTTGTAGGCTTTTTGATGATAACCATTCTAACCTCGCTTATGTTTATAATAGAAAGAAATGCTAAATTTCAGTTACAGGTTAACGAAAATAAAGATGCAACTTTCCTCCCATCCAATTCACAGAACCCTGAATTCTAAGCACGAATTCTCAAAGGATTCATGGACCAGGGTGAAAAACTTCTGCTATAAAGATTCTCATTGGGTAACAGTGCTTGCTTACTTGTCAACAGAAACACCAGGCAGACCTAGTCAGAGTAACAAGGTAAGCCAAAGGCACATGTCAGTCAATAACTTATAGGATCAGAAACAAGCCAGGCAGCAGGTCACTATGAGGTGCAGAGATGGGTGGATCTGGAGATCCCGGGGAAAGGCACTGCCTTTCCAGTTTCTGTCAAAGTTTCTGTGTTGTCATTGCTGCTGTCCCTCAGTCATGTCCGACTCTCTGAGACCCCATGGACTGTGGCACTCCAGGCTTCCCTGTCCTTCACCATCTCCCGAAGCTTGCTCAAACTCACGTCCATTGAGTCAGTGATGCCATCCAACCATCTCATCCTGAAATTAGGTACTGACAGATCTTCTTGTGCCTTTTCACTAAATTTCCTTTTTACTTAAACTAATTGAGGGGATTTTTTTTTTTACAATTAACTACTGAGATAATCCTTTAAATAAATGAGTGTACTGAACCATGCTATAATACATTGTGTTTATTTGTATACATTAACATCCTACTGGATTATGAATTCCTTTAGAGCTCAGAGTATGTATAATCTTAATTCTGTAAAGCCCATTGCTGCTGCTGTACATGAACCCACTATAGCAGATACTGACAATATCAAAGCCTCTGAGGAGGAGGGAAACATGCCTTTCTTCTTCCTATGTGGCTAAACCTGGCAGGCAAACCTGGGCAGTTTACAGAGTGAGCTCATAGGAGCCTGATGAAATGGATCAGGATGACAAATCACCAAAGGCGTTTTGGTATCATCTGAATCATCGTAGAGCTCTAGGTTCAGGGAGGGCAAAAGCAAGAAAAAGGCACACACGGCCAGAAGAAGAGACCAAAGTTGTCAGAAGACCTCTTAGAAGATGCATCTTTAAGAGATATTCCATTATATCGAGGGGGAAAACTGAGGGGGAGAAATTGTGTCCTCAACAGCTTTCCTATTACAAAAGCAATGCTGATGGTCAACACTTAACTCCCCCTGGACAGATGTAGGCCTGGGGCCACTTCTGTAGAGAAGAGAACAGAATGACCTCCAAGGCATCTCCCATTGCTCTTCCCACTGTTTTCATCCCACTGGGGGAAAAGAGGAAAGGAGAAGTGTGGGGACAAGGGACTGAATGTTACTGTCAATTGTTTAAAAATTCAGTGAGTGTTGGGTACATGGTATTTGTTTTATTATCCTTTATATACCTCTCAAGGGGCTTCCCTAGTAGCTCAGCTGGTAAAGAATCCACCTGCAATGCAGGAGACCCTGGTTTGTTGGGTTGGGAAAGGATAGGTTACCCTTTCCAGTATTCTTGGGCTTCCCTGGTGACTCAGATGGTAAAGAATCTGCCTGCAATGTGGGAGACCTGGGTTCGATCCCTGGGTTGGCAAGCTTCCTTGGAGGAGGGCATGGAAACCCACTCCTGTGTTCTTGCCTGGAGAATCCCCATGGACAGAGGAGCCTGGAGGGTTATAGTCCAAGGAGGCAAAAAGAGTCGTATATGCTAAGCGACTAAGAACAGCACAGCATACCTTATATATGTCATATATTTTCTAATAACATTTTATAGTAAGAGTATTTAAAAGATAGTGAAAGCCAAATCAAATCAAATATCCAAATGAAAAAGTAAAAAATACTTAACATAACACTGCATCAAAGTCCAAGGATAGTAAACCCATGGGGAGACATGTTCCTCAGACTTGTACCAGTGCTTGGCACCTCTGGACTCTGAGTTTCAAATGGGCACAGATTCCAAGAAGTCTGAGGTTCTAAGAAAAAAAATTCTGGATACAAAGTCATTTTCCAGAAAATCAAGAGGCCTAGGAGACCTCAGGGTTAGAAAGTTGAAGTGCTAGCAGTTTAATTGCTAGACCTCAGTTTCTTGCTACCAGTTCAGCTCACAACAGGGCACCTGCCTAATGCATGGCTGGGGTGGTGATGGAGAGTGCGAGGCAAAGTTGTCCAACAATGACTCTGAAATCCAGTGTCTGGGGAAAACTAAGCAGGCCTGACAAGGATTAAAGAGAGATCAGTAAAAGATGGAATACTGGGAGAAAAGCAGAGGTTAAAAGATGCACTTCAATCAGACCACAACTCAGGAGTGTGGTCATGCTATGGTGGGAGAAGGGGGCTGAAAAAAGAGAGAAGAATGACTCTATGGGGGGATCAAGGCAGGCTTGATTAGGAGAGAATTTTCCTAAATGGATATAATCAGGCTTGAGGCTAAAAGCTGTTTCCTGAGGCTTTCTAGTCCCTCAGCCTGGGGTTTCTGCACTCCTTGTCTGCTTTCCTGGGTGTAGACCAGGGACTCATTTCTAGGTACAGTACATCTCATACTCCTTAGGATACAGGTTTCATTGAGGAGGAGAGAAAGCCCTAGTTACCTTATTAAGTGTTTCCTAACTGATATACTCTCCACTTCCTTGCAGGAAGCCATAATCTTGTGGGTTTAAGGTTCCCACTGAGTTTGCTAAACCCTTACCCTCAGGTTCACTTAGGAGATGAGAATAGACTGCCCTGACACCAGCTGACCCAAGGGAACAGAACAGCTACTTCAGGGTTCATCTCCAGGTGAGGGGATGAAGGAAGGACCAAATCTAAGCTCTAGTTACAGGGCATTGGGAACACCTGCCGATCATAAAACATTATCTGTCAAGGCTTTGGCCCTCCAACCCACAGAAACACAGGAAGAGGGTGGGAGAGGAATTTTATTCCTTCTGATACCCATCCAAGAAAATAACAACCCCCATCCCCCACTCCATCCCAAAGGCCACCAGCCAGAGTAGAAGGGCACCAAAGGGAGGGTCTAAAAGAAAAGATTGACCAAGGGTTGTGAAAGGATGTACTAGTCCCTTCCTAGAAAGGAAAGGTGGGCAGTGGATATGAGACAAAAGCTATGGAAACACTTGGCCAAATCAGCTTTCTTCCTTCCCCACTTCCACTGAGTTTAGTTCCAGAGTGGCTTTTAAGACTTTTTAAGTGGCTTTTTAAGTGGGAGCACAAAGCAGAGGAAATATTCAATTTGAACAGGTTGAGTTTGAGATGTCTATTAGACTTTTAAGTGGAAATGTTGAACAAGCAACTGGAAACACAAGCATGGGGTTTAAGAAGATCCAGGCTGGAGGTACATGCGTAAAGATGGTGTTTAAAGCCATGAGATGGAATGCAATCGCCAATAAGAGTGAATGTGGGTCGAGAAGAGGAACAAGGACTGAGCCCCAGAGAGAGTGCAGAAGAGAAGGAATCAGCGAAAGAGGTGTGAGGAGGCAACCAAGAAGCTGAAGATAGAAAGCCAAGGAAATGTACAGCTCTGGAAGCCAAAGGAAGACAGTGTGTTGAGAAGGACTGGATGACCAACTATATCAAATGCTTCCTGTAGATCAAAAAAGATGGGGACCAAGAACTCACTATTGGATTTTGCAAGGAGACAGTCAGCAATGACCTTTTCAAGAACAGCTTCAGTAGAGGGGGGAGTCAAAACCCCACTGAAATGGTTTTAAGAGAGAACAAGAGAGAGGTTTAACATCATGAAAACAGAGAGCTCTTGAAGGAGTTTTGCAGCAAAGGGGGCAAAGAAGTACGGGAGTACTTCTGGGTAAAGCAAGATATCAAAGGAAGGATTTTTAAGATAGGAAAAAAACAGAAAAATCCTATCTTAAAGGACTTTTAAGATAGGAGAAATAGGTGGCTCAGTGGTAAAGAATCTACCTCCCAATGCCAGAGACACAGGTTCAATCCCTAGTCCAGGCAGATACCACGTGCTGTACAGCAACTAAGCCCATGTGCCACAACTATTGAGCTTATGTTCTAGAACTTGGAGCCACAACTATTGAGCCCATGCTTTGCAACAAGAGAAGCCACCACAATGAGAAGCCTGTGCACTGCAACTAGAGAAAAGCCAGCACAGCAACAAAGACACAGCCCAGTCAAAAATAAATAAATAAAAATTTTAAATATAGAAAAAATAATAGCACATTTGTACGCTAATATGATAAACTTATAGAAGGCAAAAAGTTAGGGAGGGAAGAATTACTGGAGCAATTTCCTTATTAGATGACATGGCATCTAACTGCACAGAGGAATTGTTTTTGTATAGGAAGATGGCTAAGTTACCTATGCAAACAAGCAGAAAGGCAGTGGATGAGGGTATATATGTTAGTAGTAAGTAAGATGTAAGTCTGTTATAGTTCACTTCTTGTTGATTCTTCCCCCAACCCCAACCCCTAGCAAATCAGAAAGCAAGCTTAAGGTGATAGGGACTTAAGCAAAGAGAAAAAGGTATGAAACAGTCATCTAGAATGATGAGAGAGTGCATGGATTAGGGAAGTATGACTGCCTGGCAGTATTAAGAGTGCATCTGAAGTTCTTGGTCAAGAGTCTAAATTGAGGAAATTCCCTGGTGGTCCAGTGGTTAAAAATCTGCCTTCCAATGCAGGGGACGTAGGTTCAATCCCTGGCCAGGGAATGAGGATCCCATATGCTGCTGGGTGACTAAGCCTGAGCACCACAACAACTGAGCCCATGTAGCCAAAAGTAAGAAAAAAAAATTGAAATTGAAATTAGTTTGGCAGCTTTTTTTTTTTCTCCCTGACTATACTTGGCTGCACATGCAGGTATGAAAAAGTAGAAAAGTTGGGTTTAACTGTATACAACACAAGAGATGGGCAATAGAATCAAAAGTGCATATAAGGAAGTGATTATAATGATTGACCATAGAAACTGGGTAAAGAAAGGAAGCAGGACATCAAAGGGGTCAGGACAATGAAAGGAGGGTAAGATCAATGGACTGGAGGTCTCTGTGGAATTAAAGGAATGTTGAGTCAAGGTAGAGCAAGAGAGCCAGAATGATAAGAAAAGGAAATGGTTAGAAAGTAGGATGTATAAAGTTGAGATTACGGAGAGGTTGCGATTACTGGCCGATGACAAAGTCCACAGTAGATCCTAAGGTAACTTCTAAGCAGTGGCACTGCTGACACTTTGGGTTAGACATGTTTTGTCATGGGGGCCATATCCTGTGCACTCTAGGATGCTGAGCAATATTTCTGGATGCTACACACTACACTGGATGCCAGCAGCACCCATACCACAAATGGTAACAACCAAAAATGTCTCCAGACGTCGCCAAATGTTCCCTAAGGGCGAAAGTCTCCCCTGGTTGAGAACCAGCGCTCGAGAGTACGTCCAGAGCAATCAGTGAACGATACAGAGCAGAAGTCAAGACAATTAGAGAAGACTAGAGAAAGTGATGGTGAGTCAGGAGCTAAAGTCCTCAAGAAATGAACTGGAATGACTCAGAGTCAGTGTGTCACAACAGCAACAAAGAATGGATGATACAGTCTGATGACACGAGATTCAGGGCCAGGCTTTTTAGGGAAGAGGAGGGAGAACGGTCAGAAAGCAGCGATTAGAGGCACCGAGGACATGTATCCCCCATCTTCATGTGTGTGTCTGTTAGTTGCTCAGTCGTGACTGACTCTTTGAGACTCCATGGACTGTAGCCCACCAGGTTCCTCTGTCCATGGGAGTCTCCAAAGCAAGAATACTGGAATGGGTTGCCAGTCCCTTCTCCAGGGGATCTTCCTGACCCAGGGATGAACCCAGGTCTCCCACATTGTAGGCAGATTCTTTATCGTCTGAGCCACCAGAGAAGCCACTCAGCAGTAAAAGGACTATGGGAGAATAGCCACCATGTAAGAGGGGTGGAAAAAAGAATCCTCAGGGGAAAGCCAGGTTTCTGAGCAGGAAGGAGAAAGAAATGCCCAGATAAGAGATTGATGATAAAGAAGAGTCTGCTGATGTTGTATTGTTAATCCCAGAAGGCACAGTGGAAGCATTCAGAATTGTGGAAAGGTGGGAAAGAAAGACAGAATAGGGAAATGCAAGATGTGCTCCTCAAATTGGAAGGTGGAATTCAATGGGAGGTCCACTTAGGGGAGTGGTGGTATAGAGGACACAAATCTTCAGAACAGAGAAGGAAGGCTTCTGTTATTTTGTTAGCAGACTAGAACTAGCCTAGAGCAAAAGGATAAATTTCTGCACCAGTTTTAATATTAGGAAGTCAACCAACCAGATGCATATCTCTCAGGAGATGAGAAGGGGGTTTTCAAGGGTCCAGGAGCTAAGAAGGGTTAAATTGGTAAGGTTAGTCCAGATAGGCCTAAAGAGGTAAGTAGAATTCTTGGGGCCAATTAGGAAAGTGCTTTCCTCATTAGAAGATCAGAAATTAGGGTGATCTATGAGGGCCAGAGGGGCTCTAAGGCTTACACTCTGTAAGAGAATTAGAATGTAAATTCCCAGCTGCTAAGTCACATCAGTCGTTTCTGACTCTGTGCGACCCCATAGACAGCAGCCCACCAGGCTCCTGTCCCTGGGATTCTCCAGGCAAGAATAATGGAGTGGGTTGCCATTTCCTTCTCCAGTGCATGAAAGTGAAAAGTGAAAGTGAAGTCGCTCAGTCGTGTCAGACTCTTCGCGACCCCATGGACTGTAGCCTACCAGGCTCTTCCATCCATGGGATTTCCCAAGCAAGAGTACTGGAGTGGGTTGCCATTGCCTTCTCCAGTAAATTCCCAGAGGGACTGAGAATTACCCCAACGACACACCCACCCAACCAGCAAGATTGAGAAAAGGAACAAGGACCAGTGAGCCCTGAAAGCTAAACTGACTGGACTAAGAGAAAGAAGGCAAAGAACTCTCTCAGTATAAGGAATTGGTGCTGGATAAACTCATCAATTTACTTTTTCTTCCTTTTAAAAAAATTACAAAGAAACATACTGACAATATCTAAGTTCTACACTAAACGTTTAAATTTAAATGCTACAGAAGTACAGAAGTAAAAGACTCTCTCTCTTCATCCCCAATCCATTCCTCAGAGGCAATCGCTGTGAACAGCTTGGTGTATATCCTCCCAGACTTTTTTCTATTCTTATATAAACATACACAGAGATGATTTTCCCCTTAAAATGAGATTTTATGTTTTTTCCTTTCGTCACTTAATAGTATATCATGGCCACCTTTTCAAGGTATAGAAAGGTCTACATCATTCTTTTTAATGACTTCCTTGTATTACATTGAATGGATAAGCCATAATTTTCTCATATCTGCATAACAATAAGCATTTAAACTGTTTCCAATTTTCCCTGTTACAAATAAGCCTCCTTTGAACATACTTGTGTACATCTTTACATGTTAATTCTGCAGATTACATTCCTACCTGCTTGATTAAAAACTGCCCTGCCAAAATAATGTATCAACTTACCTTCCCACTAAAATTGTGTAAGGAAAGCCCAATTCCCCACACTCCTGCCCAAGTTATAATAATCAACCTTAATTTTTGCCAGCTGATAAAAGAAGATCTCATTCTTGATTTAATGTGAACTCTTTTTGTTTTGTTTTTCTGTTTATGCGGGGAAGGATATTTCAGTTTAAGGACAATGGGAACCAATTTCAATTCAATTCCAATTCATTCAATTTCAAATTCATTTATATATATAAACATTGAACCAACAGGATACCATCCTTATTAAATATACTGATTCCTAAATGAAAAGAAATGTAAGAACAGTTCTACACATAAGCAATACTTCTGAGTGTTTATTACATTCCCAGACACTATGAAAAGTACCTAAGTATATAGTACTTATATACCTTACTGAGCTCTTACAACTCTGTAGAGTACATTAATATGGCCATGTTACAGAAAAATAAACTGAAGCCAGATAGGTTAAGTATTTTCTTAAAGTCACATAGCTAATAACTGAGTAGAACCGTGCTTTGGACCCAAACCACCTGAACTCTGGAGCCCCTATTCAGAAAAGTTAAGTAACTTGCTCAACCAAAATTACACAGCCAGTAAATGGTACAGTCAACCCCGAATGTCAAACCCAGGCCTGTCTAACTTGCAGAGCACACATATGTAAGGTGTTTGTTTAGTAGAACCTGCATTATTTATATGAATAATGTAGTGATGGTGTGGGAAAGAATTTATTCCTAACCAAATGTGTGTTTTGTTTTTTCGATTCTGGTTTTGGTATTTTGGGTTCTGTTTTGTCTAAGGGTTATTTTGTTTTTGTTTTAATGGAAATTGCCTTGGCTGAACTAAATGCAGAACCACTGCATTTCATGATACCAGGGCATCATACCTTATTTGTGCAGTATACAACCCACAGAGCTGAATGTGACGGCCCCAGGACCAGACACCAACTGACTAAAAGTGAAAGTGAAAGTCACTCAGTTGTGTCCAACTATTTGGAACCCCATGGACTATACAGCTCATGGAATCCTCCAGGCCAGAATACTGGAGTGGGTAGCCTTTCCCTTCTCCAGGGGATCTTCCCAACCTTGGCTTCGAACCCAGGTCGCCCACTTTGCAGGCAGATTCTTGACTAGCTGAGCCACAAGGGAAGCCCATTTGAATAAAGACCAGGGGATACTTCTCCCACAACTAGGCCAAAAGAGCCAAGGGAAACAAAGTGTCCCCTAGTGGCTGAAAATGGTGTTAACAACTGCAAAATCTAGCTAGAGAAGTCCAGAACTGCTGAACAAGGGTAGTTGCTATAGAGAAATCAAGAGACATGAATACTAATTGATGCTCTCTCTGCCTAGAAGTGTCCCTTTTTAAGAGCATGCAAGACATATCAAGACTACTCTTTAGACAATAATGGTTCTATAGGAGACAAAGTGGAAGAGATGATAAACATCACCCACATCTTGGGTCTCAAGAATAAGATACCTACAGAGTAAATGAAAAAAGGAAAGGATTTACCTTTTAAAATTTTAGAATTTACCAAACTAGAGAAGGTGGTAGAGAAGGTGGAGAGAGTTCAGGGTGGAGAATACATGTACACCCATGGCTGATTCATGTCAATGTATGGCAAAAACCACTACAATATTATAATTAGTCTCCAATTAAAATAAACAAATTTTTAAAAAAGAGAGAAGGCAGGGAGATATACACAAATAGACTCAAGACTAGATAATCAGTCCTGGAAACTTCTTAGTAATCTTATAAAAGGCACCCTTCCTCCACCCAAAAAAAACTAGAAAATTGGGAGAACCTTGAAAATGTTCTCAAGAGGAAAAATGATGCTAAAAGAAATCCAGATGTGGTGAATATAAAATGAATGGAATTTTGGATTCATTCCTGCTGTCAGCCTCTCTTAGAATTGAGGCAAAGGCAATTGCAGACTTGGGAAGAAAGGCTTAACTTGACCAAATTAAAATGGCCTAAAGCCATGAAAAGACCATGGGTAAAACAGAAACATACATCAGCGGGCAGAATATGGGCCCGGAGAATCAGTATAGTAACTGAAAGAAACAGAGAAGATTCAGCCAAGGTAACTATGATTATACTATCAATCATATGCTTGACTGAGAAGGGGATATTCTGGTTAATCACATTTTCTAGTTTAATATTTACTATTTGATACATATACAGATTATTAATTTTCAAAGAATTTGAAAGTATATTGCAAGATAAAAATAACACTAAAATAAAGACACCTTATCACTTTCTAATAACATAATGGTGGCGGTGGTTTATCTGTAGGTGGTTTATTGTGTCAGACTCTTGAGACCCATGAACTGTAGCCTGACAGGCTCCTCTGTTCATGGGATCCTCCAGGCAAAAATACTGGAGTTGGTTATATCATTTCCTTCTCCAGGGGATCTTCCCGACCCAGGATTGAACCTGGGTCTCCTGTATTGCAGGCAGTCTCCTGTATTACAGAAAGACTCTTTACCAGAGAAGCCCCTCTAATGACATGGGGTGTTTATCAAAAGTATCAGTCATCATTACTGCCTAAGGATTGGGCAGAATCTGGTCCCTGTTACTGATATATCATAACTCTAGCTAAGAAGAAATAATATAGAAAGATATAGGTGACACCAAATAGATTAAAAAGCCCACAGAGTTAAGAGACACGATCTTTCTCAGTTCAAAGAACTTAGCACAGTAGGAAGCATGAGGAATGATATAGCAATGGGACAGAGGAAAAAAGACCACATTCATTTAGACAACTCACCAAACTATCAGTTCTCTGAGAGCCAGGACTTTGTTTTGGTCATTGCTGTGTCACTGCCACTAGAACAGTGACTGGCACACAGCTGGCACTAACAAATATCTAGAAAAGGAATGGGTGCTGTTCTAGTTAATATGTCCTTTTCCCATCCTCCCAAAAAATATTTCTGGGAACAAAGAATGAATGTTGTTCACTCTGTCTAATATCCCTTTCCACATTCTTTACTTAGGGAAGTTCTTATCCTTTAAGGTCCAGCTCAAATTTTTCTCTTTTTCAAAGTCTTCCCTGATCCCCTCCTGCCGCCCATAATTCCACCTCCTTCAAAGAGCCAAAATCAAACCTACTTTATTCTTTCCTTCCAAAGCTCATTACTTAGACCCACATTTGCTCTCATGTCATTCTGCATTACATTTTAGTTCAGTATATACAGGTCTGGGACCCTTCTAATGGGCTATAAGCTCCTTGAGGGCCAAGTTCTGGATTCAGTTACTCTCGAACTCCCATCTTTTAACGTAAAACCTTGTAAATAGTCATTACTTAAATGTCTGCTAAGTTTAATAAAACAGAATTAGGTTCTTGAGTGTCTAATAAGAAGAAAGTATATAATAAGTGCTCAATAAATGTCTGTTACATGAAGAACAAAACTAAGTTCCTGGCCTCAAATCCCAGGGTTGGGAGGCATCTGCCTTGGGGTTAGAGAAATGATCTCTTTTCGTCATGCCTTGGGGTTAGAAAAATGAACATGCCTGGTTCATGTGGCGAGTATTGGGCATTCTGGCACCAAAACTGTGGAAATAAGTTTGGGGGAGCTCTAGGAAGAGCCACATAACTGATTTGGGGTGGGAGAGGAAAGGATGAAAAAGGAATGATTAGGGGCTTAAGCCAGGCAGACGGCCTCAGTGACGGCTGAGACTGGACACGATAACCTGCTGCTAACTTTGGGAGAGTGTAAACACCCAAGAGGGGAGGAATTGTTTAGCCTGGTCCAAGGAGCTAAAAGTAGGAGAAAGGATGAAACAAGGGATGGAAGATCAAAGCCCTGGAACAGGAAAGCTAACCAGGAGAGACATTGGTCTCCTTGGACTGAGAAAACAATGTCACATACATTTTCACAGCTATCAACAAGTGTTATTATCCTCATCTTCAGGCATACAGGTCTACAAACAGATGGACTGCTGAAACTAGAAGGACTGAAACCCAATACAAAGAGCCATGCTTGGAACAGAAAGTCCTTTTACCCTTACACAAAATATAGCCTCATACTCAGGATTATATTAAAGCAGTGTCCAAAAAAACCATTGCTTCAGACTGTACCCATAAGTAAAAGCTCCTCCAAGAGAAAATAAAAGAAGAAACAGTAGAAAGAAAGAGAATCAATAGGACTGGAATCCTGTGGTTCAGAAAAACACATGCAATCTTCTATCTATGCTCTATATCGCTGTTTTCCATTTTATGCTAACAAAGTCATCTCTCAAAGTGCAGTTTGCTGAAAACAGATTCATTGCTTCCTGTTTCAATCCCCTCCAAGTCTGCCTGCTAGCCTCCCAGGAAAGTGTAAGTGGGCTTCAATGCCGCCTACAACATTCATAGTAAGTGCAGTGAGTGGTAGAAATAGAGAAGATAGGGCTTCCTGCTTCAAAGAACTTGTAATCTACTTGAAGAGACAAAATATAAATATGTGAAAATAGCAAGAAAATAGCTGCAAGAAACATGATATATGCAAGGAAAGAAGAGATATACATTCTGGAGAAGAAAAATAGAAATGGACTGACTGAAATCAATATATGGGTTTATGAAAGCTACAAGAAATCTTAGGGGGTATTTTATTAAAATTGCTCATTGACAGGTGTATTAAACAGAAGCCCAGGGAACTTAAATATTTGTTAGTCCAAGTGACAAATAAATGAGTGGAAGAACTGGAATTCAAGTCAAAGTTACACTAATGTTCACTGCAGCATTAATTACAGGAGCCAAGTTAAGGAAGCAACCTAAGTGTCAATAAATGAATGAATAAAGAATATATACATATACACATACGTATATGTACATACACATATATAATGGAATGTTATATATATAATATAATGGGATATTATACACACACACATATATTTATATACATAATGGAATGTTATTCAGCCACAAAAAATAAAATCTTGCCATTTGTGACAACATGGATGAATCTAGAGAGTATTATGCTAAGTGAAATAAGTCAGACAAAGACATACACTATATGATCTCACCTATATGTGGAATTTAAAAAGTAACAAATAAAACAAAATGAAAACAGACTTATAAACACAGAGGACAAATGGGTGGCTGCTTGAGGAGAGATGGGTAAAGCGGGGGCAAAGTAGGTGAAGGGGATTAAGAAGTGCAAAATAAAATGTTATTATAAAATGTTATAAAATAAATAAGCCATGCTGCTGCTGCTGCTAAGTTGCTTCAGTCATGTCCGACTCTGTGCGACCCCATAGACAGCAGCCCACCAGGCTCCTCAATCCTTGGGATTCTCCAGGCAAGAACACTGGAGTGGGTTGCCATTTCCTTCTCCAATGCATGAAAGTGAAAAGTGAAAGTGAAGTTGCTCAGTCTACCAGGCTCCTCTGCCCATGGGATTTTCCAGGCAAGAGTACTGGAGTGGGTTGCCATTGCCTTCTCCAAATAAGCCATAGGGATGTCATCTATAGCATAAGGAATATGGTCAGTGATACCATAATAACTTTAATGAGGACAAATGGTTCCTAGACTTAAATGGTGATCATTTCATAATGTATACAAATGTCAAATCACACTTGAAACTAACAAAACACTGTATGCCAACCATATTGCAATAATTGGGGAAAAAAAAAAAAAAGGCAAGTATTCTGCCTTCAAATCCAGGGCAGATGACAAGAACTCAAGCAGAGAAGCAAGAATTAGCAATGCCTATAAGGAGGAAGGTGAGCAGACTGGCTTGGCTGTGACAGAGGGCTTGTTTCATAGAGTCCTGAGAACTAAGAAGCCCCCCTCTATTCCAAAATAATCTGGGTGGCTCCATGTGAGACCCCACTTCTCTCCCTCTTCAGGAATGCTCACCATGCTTTGGGGAGCTCTGCGTTTCCCATACCACGTGTTCTGCTCTGAGATCTTATCTTCTGGCAGTCACCATTTTTAGTCCCAGATGCCTACAAGTCTAAGGACCCTCAAAGCACCAAGATACATACATGGCAAAACTAACCCAAGAAGCTACTCCACATATGAACTTATGGTTCTGCTCACAGTCCCGCCCTCCTCCTTTGCCCCCACTAACACTGAGGAAACCAGATGTACAAATAGTTAACAGAGGGGAAAAAAAAAATCCCACCCAGACCACTTGAAACGCGGCTAGTCTGGCTGGGCTTCGAGTCCGCTCAGCTACTGCTCCATGCCTGCTATTTATAGCCTCTGGGTGCCCAGCCCAGCTTCCAGGTCACTAATTGTGGCCCAGCCCCGAGCCAACCCCCACACCTCCTCCTCCGCCCAGGGAACAAGAAGCAAACCCAGCTTTGTCCAGCCCAGGAAGAACAGCCTGGAGGGAGATCTGAATCCAAGACCCTATTTTATAGGTTTTGTGGAAGGTATCAAAACTGTTCCAAGGAGTCTGCCCGCCTACTGCATAGCTTGGGGAGCTGAGCTATCCCTTCCTTTTACAGCAGCATCCTTTCCTGAATTCTTTAAGATCATCCAAAAATGAATCCTGAGTTCAGGCTAATCCATTCAGATACTAGGAGATACAGGTTTTAGCTATCAAGGACATTAGCCAACAGGCCATAAAGAGCATGTCTCTTGAGGAAGTGTCCAAGCATTCATGGATTGCTATGCTTGCCCCTTCTTGGGGTCTATCTGTTACATGATCTACCCATTTGTTTGTATTACTACCCCACAACAAGACAAGTACCCAGGTACTTTTTAGTTTTATTAGAGTTCCATCTATAAACAATCCCTTCTGATTCTAAGATGCTATTACTTGAGTATTACTCTATCCTATGGCTTTTCCCCTGGGAATTCAGGTGATTCTGAGGTGGGCAATGACCATTTTTGGATATATGAAGCTTTGTGAAGTTACCCTGAGTTTGGAAAAAGGTTTCTGTTTCATTGTTTCGCTTTTTTTTAAAAAAATAAATAAAGGCATACGGATTAACAGCAAAAAGACTTGGCAAAAAGACTCAGTGAAGCTTTCTGTGTTAGGTCTATACCCACGCTACATCGAGGCAACCAAAAATGGCCCACATTCTCAACTACCAAGTATACCTGACCATTGTCAGTGATGTTCATATTCAGAGAAAAGAAGTACATCTCGAGGTGAAGGAAGAGGTAAGGGGCTTAGAATTAAAGCGAGACATCTCCTTCCTTTCCTGGTTCTCCAGTGCCTAAACTTTGGTTGCCCTTCTTCTCAGACCGCCCAACAAGCTCCCAATCCTCTACGTCCCTCAACTGATACTGCCCAAGACTATACAGTCCAATGTCAGTCTTCCTCTTTTCACTTTGGGGTTCATTTGAGCCATTGGATAATATGCCAGAGATTCTGGTTATTGGAGCCAGAACCAGAATGCTGCTGCTATGTTATCTCATCATCACCCACAAATACCAATTCCCAGCCCCAAATGGCCCCAAATCTTTCCTCCCAAGACCACAAGGGGAAAAAAGTTTCCAAATTAAAAAACTAAAACTGGCAACAAAGGTGCCCCATGGCAGTAACCTTTAAAACTGGCCATTAAAGTTTATAAGTCAGACGGGCACCAACGTGAACATCAAGAAGAGAAAAACAGCCCCCTCCCTTGGGGACCTGGAGCCACAGCCTTCCCCCTAAAGCCACAGAGCTGATGTCACATGAAGTGCCTGCTGCCATCAAGGGCTCTCTGTGTCCTGACTGCAACCACTCACAATGTAGGCAGCCTCTGTGTGCTGGAGGTGGGTGGGTGTCTGGCTGAGAATAAAGGAAAAGGGAGGGAAAAGGGGGCACAACCTGGGGGTATATAGGAGGTAGGGAAAGGTGGGAAGGAAGAGAAAAACAGCAAACAACAAATCTCCTACCATGAGGGCTGCCTGCAACACCCAGGCCAAGAGGGGGCACAGCTGTCAGCCTGCCTAGGACAGTGGTTCTCGACTTTTTTTTCCCAACCAACACACATGAGCCATACCAAATATTTTCATCGGCAACTATAGGTCATCGTGCAATGACGCTTAACCATCCTGGGGTTGGTGAGGGCACATAAGGGAATTTTTTCGGTAAGGGTTTGAAAAGGCCTCCAAGCATTCTCCTCACCTCCCCTATAGGTTATGTACCCCCTAGGAAGAATCATCAGTTTACAGAAATTACTCCTTCCCTCCCCCTTCCATTCTTCCACGTATTCAACAAATACACATGCCAGGCATTGTTCTAGGGGCACTGGTGAGATGTCAACGAACACACAAACGAGATCCCTGCCCTCACTTAGAATCCATGCCTCCACAGGGGAGGAAAACAACATAATAAAAAAGTAAGAAGTAAAATCTGGAGTATGTTGTGCGTGCTAAGTCGCTTCAGTCGTATCTGACTTTCTGCAACCCTATGGATCGTAGCCCACCAGGCTTCTCTGTCCACGGGACTCTCCAGGCAAGAATACTGGAGAGGGTTGCCATGCTCTTCTCCATGGGATCTTCCCAACCCAGGGACTGAATCTGGGCCTCCTGCACTGTAGGCAGATTCTTTACCATCTGAGCCACCAGGGTATGCTGGGTAATGATAATTGCTAAGGAAAAAGAGCAGGGAAAGGGAACAGAAAGTACTGGAGGGGTGGGAGTGAAATTTTAGATAGGGTGGCCAGAAAGTCCTCAACTAGAAGGCACAGGGAAAAGGCCTGGAGGAAGTGGAGGAACCAGCTAAGCAAGTATCTGGGGAAAGAGCATTCTCAGAAGAGGGACCAGCAAGTACGAAGGTCCTAAGGTGGGGCACATGTCTGGGATGTCCAAGGAACGGTAAGGAGGTGGCCACTGAGGCTAAAGCCCACATTCCACTGATCATAAGCAGGAAAAAAAAAATGTAAATACTTTGGTGAAAGGGGACTCAGGTAGTTAGGTAAGATAAACTTAGTATTAAAGTATTTCTCTTTATTTAAACAGCTCAGAGTTCTTTTAAATAAAATCTCACCCATTAACACAAAATCCTTCCAAGGAACAAAGGTCATTATCCCCTTAACTAAGAACTAGAGGGGGAAATGGCTAGCTCAAGAATTAATTGTTAAATTATTTTAAAGCTAGAAAGTGGAATAGAATTTACTCCTGATACCCAGGCTGATGTTCTATTATTCAGGAAATCATAGCATATTAAAAACTGGAGGACTTCCCTGGTGGTCCAGTGGTTAAGAATCTGCCTGCCAATGCAGGGCACACGGGTTAGATTCCTGGTCCAGGAAGATTCCATATGCTGTGGGGCACAATGACTGAAGCCCACTCACCTAGAGCCCACTCTCTGCACCAAGAGAAGCCACTGCAATGAGAAGCCCACCCACTGTCAACTAGAGCATAGCCCCTGCTTGCCGCAACCAGAGAAAGCCCACACACAGCAACGAAAACCCAGCACAGCCAAAAATAAATAATTTTTTAAAAAACTTAAAAAAAAAAAAACTGGAGAAGCCTTAAGAGATTATCTTACACATTCCCCTCACCTTATGCAAGAAGCAACTACCAAAATTAGAATCCAGGGTTCTTACATGAGGGTTAACACTCCTTAGAAAGCAAAGGAGGGGGATGGTGCAGATTTTTAAAAGAAGGGACCGTTTCTCTCAAATCTCACATTTCTAGAATCTTTCCTGAGAGGAAGGTGACATCCTAATGATGATATTAGGATCACTGAAGGCTCAATAGCGCTCTCTGTCCCTTGACCCCCTAGAAAAAAGTCTGTTATCTCCACATGTGAGGCTCACTGCGCTTTATCTAGCTGCCTTCAGTCCAAGTGTCCTTGGTGAGACAGAGCCTGGCTGAGCCAGTGGGCTGCAGGTCTGAAGACCAGACCAAGTCTACAGTGTGGATACAGATAAACACACACACACAGACGCACACAGTCAGGGGGAACGAAGGAAAAGGAAAGCACACACAACACAACACACCAGCGCAGCTGCAGAAAACAACTGCTTGTTAAGTTAAAATTAAACTCTGCACAAATATTGACCTTTGGAGGGGACAGAAACTGGTCCCATATTTACCAGTTTTATAAATGGGACTGACCACAGCTGCCCCACGCGCTTGGCCGGCGTGATGGCAGGATGGGGCGAGGCCACGCTTTGGGGGTGGGGGATGAATGAGAGGGGCAGGAGACATTTTAAACACTCTCTTAAACGTAGTTACTACTGGTAGGTCAAAGTTCCCAAAAGCCTTAAAAGAGGAATTTCTAGGAAAGCAAATAAAGCCGTCTCTGAAAGTAGGGGGTCAGAGAAGTAGGGATAGAGAGGGGAAAGGAAGTGTCAGGAAGGAAAAACTGCTAAAAATAGTGAGAAGTAGAACAGAGATTGAAACTGAATGGAGAAAACACTGGGGAGCTTATCCTTTTGAACCCTGGCCCTTAGTCAAACCAAGAGTCATAAGGTAGAAGACCAGGTGACCAACTTAACCCAGTGGAACAACCTAAATGGACTTGGATTGAGTCTTGGCTCCGCTGCTTACTTGCTATGTAACCTTGGGACATTTGGGGACCCTAGCTACCTCATATATAAAATAGGGGCGGTAATATAAAAACATTGCCCTAATTTGTGAATTACACAAAGACCACAACCAAAAGACAAAGTGAATGTAAGCACTTTGCCAACTATAAATACCACACAGATATCAATCATTCTTTTATTCATTCTATTCCAGCTAACTGTGCAGCTTTATGCTCAAACTAGCCAATAAACTGCAGTCTCTCTAAGAGCAAAGTCAAGGGTCAGAAGGGAGAGCCTAAGCTTCTTTTGGACTTGTTTAAAAGCCTCCTAAAGGCATATACCTACAGGCTTCCCAGGTGGCTCAGTGGTAAAGAATCTGCATGCCAATGCAGGAGATGTAACAGACTCGAATTCCCTGGGTCAGGAAGATCCCCTGGAGGAGGAAATGGCAACCCACTCCACTATTCTTGCCTGGAGAATTCCATGGACAGAGGAGCCTAATGGGCTACAGTCCATGGGGTCTCAAAGAGTCAGACATGACTGAGCAACCAACACAACAAAGGCACAAACCTAACCCTTCCCTTGCTACAGGAGGACAAGGAGGTCAGCTTGCTGAAATAGCCCCCCAAAGCCACACTCTCAGGCTCAAAACATCTAGATAAGCAGGAGGAGAAAGGACTCATCAATATTATTTCCCTGAAAGCTGATCTCTGACAAACTAAGGTTTTTCAGGAACAAACATCACAGATGCAGGGTAATTTAGTTCTGTTCCAAACCTCTGATGCCTTTTTCATACTTTCCTTTACACTTGTGATTTTCATGACCAATGCTGCTGCTCCTGCTGCTAAGTCGCTTCAGTCGTGTCCAACTCTGTGCAACCCCATAGACGGCAGCCCATGAGGCTCCACTGTCCCTGGGATTCTCCAGGCAAGAACACTGGAGCGGGTTGCCATTTCCTTCTCCAGTGCATGAAAGTGAAAAGTGAAAGTGAAGTTGCTCAGCCGTGTCTGACTCCTAGTGACTCCATGGACTGCAGCCTACCAGGCTCCCCCGTCCATGGGGTTTGCCAGGCAAGAGTACTAGAGTGGGGTGCCATTGCCTTCTCTGTCATGACCAATAAGAATACACAAAAAATGCCTGGATCCAGTCTCTACATAAGGCATGACAACACCTTCCCCTCTAGTTGTGCCACCAAGAATCAGAACTCTGAAAGTATTTCACTTTGAACAATACATGAATAGATTTTGCTGAAATTAACCACCAGTTTTATAGACAGCTCCTGTGCCTTTATGTAGCACACTATTTGTACTGTTTACACTCCACGCCTTAAAAGCATGGAACAAACCAGTATCTATCACTTACGGCAAGTGAGAAAGGCAGTGATGAAATGGAAGTTCTTTACCTCCTCCGTGCTAAGCAAACACGTCACTGGTATCTTTCGACTCTGCTTCTCTTGTTCAATGTTTTACCTTAATATATTACAGTTTATATTGTTAAACGAGTGTCATAAAACATAAACAATGTACAGCACAACCATGTCAGCAATTCAGGAGGAATTTCCAACGCTGCAGTCTCTGTGGTCACAGGACAGGAAGATGACTTGCATTTGGTAGACCAAACACGTGCTGAGGGAGAGACTCCAAACAAATTGGGGAGGGGGAGACAGCACAGAAAAGAAGAGAGTGGGGAAGTTACACTCCATGTGGGGAATCCGTTTCCCTGGATTGTGACCCAAGAAGTGATTTTAAAATGGAATCATTGTGAATTTCTGTAACACTCTGGTTTTACCCTTCTGCAGGGACAAAGAGAATGCCCCCAGGTCCAGCCACTCAGGGCCTCTAAGAGCTTGTGTTATTCTTTTGTCAAAAAGAATCCTTTCTTTACTCCAGCCCCATCCTTTTCATGGGCAAAGGACTCCCCCCTGTAAGTTTTAGTTCCATCTTCTGTGAACACAGAAGAATCTAGGCTAGCTAAACTAGCAGATCTTCTCTATAGGGGCCTAAGATTCCTCACCTGTTAAGCTATAGCCAGAAATGATACCACTTTTAAGAATTCCCTAGTTCCAGAACAAGGGAACTAGACATTACGATAATTACGAGTGTCACCCATTTAATACTACAAGAAATCCATCTTCACTCTAAGTGCCAGTGTTCCCAGGAGAAGCCTGACAGAACATGCCAGTCTGTCACTCTTCAAGATCCCCCTGCCTCAATGTTCTCATCCAAAGTAAAGCCAGTGCTTAGACAGAGGGGGTGTCTTGGCTCAGAACATGGTGCAGGAGCTGAAAACAAGATTTTCAAAAGCAAACTATTCTTAAGGAGAAATTCACAGCTAAGTAAATCTCCAAGAAAATAATAAAGGTCACAGTGGGACAAATGATTATTATCCAGCAGTTAGAAGTGACATGTCCAGAGGAAGACAAGTATATGATATCACTTCTATGTGGAACCTAAAAAAAAGGGTACAAATGAACTTATCCTTTATATATTCTTTAGATACAAAACAGAAATAGGGTGACAGATATAGAAAACAAACTTCAGGTTGTTGTTCAGTCGCTGTGCGACCACATGGACTGCAGCACACCAGGCTTCCCTGTCCTTCTCTATATCCCAGAGCTTGCTCAAAGTCATGTCCACTGCGTCGGTGATGCCACACAACCACATCATCTTCTGTCGTCCCCTTCTCTTCCTGCCTTCAATCTTTCCCAGCATCAGGGTCTTTTCTAATGAGTCAGTTCTTTGAATCAGGTAGCCAAAGAACTGGAGCTTCAACTTCAGCATCAGTCCTTCCAATGAATATTCAGGGTTGATTTCCTTTAGGATCGACTAGTCTGATCTCCTTGCTGTCCAAGGGACTCTCAATAGTCTTCTCCAGCACCATAATTCAAAAGCATCAATTCTTAAACGCTCAGCCTTCTTTGTGGTCCAAATAACCAGGGGATAAGAGGAAGCGAGGGATAAATTGGGAGATTCGGATTGACATACACACACTACTATATATAAAACAGATAACTAATAAGAACCTACTACATAGCACAAGGAACTGTACTTAATACTCTGTAAACAGTATATAGAGTATACCCTATATACTCTAAAAGACTGGATATATGTATAACTGATTCACTGTGCTGTACACCTGAAACTAACACAACACTGTAAATCAACTAGACTCCAATAATTTTTTTTTTAAACTGACATGTTCAGAGATGCTTGATGTGGGGGTCTCTTAACCCTACCCACAGCACAGCGTCATCTGTGAGAACCCTCGATCCCCTCCCAGACTAAATTCAGGCTGTCCAAATTCAACAGAATGCAGCCCCACTGAGGACGTGCAGTTGAACAATGGTTGTTTCTGTGATCTTCTGCTCTCTCCTAGCCAAACTGGGAGACTGACTTCTCAGGGCAGTCCCGGAGCAGATCATGTTCAGTCCAGTTCAGTTCTGTTGCTCAGTGGTGTCCGACTCTTTGCGACCCCACGGACTGCAGCATACCAGGCTTCCCTGTCCATCACCAGCTCCCAGAGCTTGCTCAAACTCGTTTATCAGGGCCGACCATGTATCAGGGATGATTTCCACTGAGAAGGCCTTCACCTGACTAAGCCAGCAAAATGTCTTTCTGGGAGACTTCAGGACAGAAGGGCACTTTTAATATCAAAGATGACAGCTCCAAAAATCCTCCGAGGGCTATAAGAGGTAATGCTTATTCAGGCCTAAGAATTACAGATGAAGCTAGGGTTCCGAGAAACACTCTGATGTAGCCCAACAGTAAGGACAAGCAGGCCTCACACAGGGCCTAGATAAGGCTGGAAGCGAAGTGAAAGCACAAAGAAGGGACACAGACCTGGAGAGCATTTCCATACACAAGTGCATATCTCTTTCCTAGCTGAGGCTCAGACACTGCAGGAGCTTCTGACTGGGTAAGAACTATGTCTGTAACCCAGAAACAACTAAATTTTGAGCACATGAGGAAAGATCCTTCCCCCTGTAATCTCTGAAGCCCCTAGAGAAGTAAATAAGGAAACACTGCTCCCGGGTACCAGTGAGGGCTGCCCACTCACCAGCCCTAGGAAATGTCTGAACAGAGTCTTATTCAAGCCAAGGGAAAGCGCTGTTAAAATACACAAAACTCCTTTGACTAATGTGAGAGGGGGAAAGAGCCTCTATAATTAACAGAAACTGTCACAGGCATTGGGGGCTCCGACGTGTTCAACGCAAACCACTTGAAAAGACCCGGTCTTCTAGGAGAAGGCTGGGGTTTGTGAGTGGGGATCCAACAGGCTGGGGACACTTCTCCAAAAGAATCCACCATATTAAAAAGAAGAAGAAGGAAAAAGGAGAAGAAAAAAACTGGGTGTTGGGGGGATGGAGAAAAGAAAAATCCAAACCTCAGCTGAATATTTTTCCACCACTGGAACTAAAAAGCTGAACAGAAGAAGAAAAGTCCAAATACAACCAGTTTTCAGTCAGGGCCTAATTAGAAAGAAAAGTGGCAGTGCTATTATTACAGATCTGGGGAGGAAGACGTGCAGTCAATGACTTTCATTTGGGCTGAGCTATCCGCTTGAAAGCTGTGATGATTAGAGGGACAATTTATGGTGAGAGATGCTAAGGGGGAAGAGAGCAATGGAAGAAGGGGCTGACTGCTCATGCCAATCAGGAGCCAAAGCACATAGTCAAAAACATTTATTGATCACTTGCAATTTGTAAAGCATCACATGAAGGGCTGTACAAATAAAGAGGAAGGAATAAAGAAGAATAAAGATTGTAACAGATGTAGCTCTGACCTGAAGAGGCTTATAAACACTACCCCTGCATAAGCACCTACCTCCTAACCCTCAGCCACTACATACACATGCACACGTCTTCAGAGAAAATTTAACCTTGACTTCTTTCACACACAAAGTCCACTCTGACTGCTCATGTGGCCTGACTCTGCATTGCTCCCAGCTCCCTCCTCATTTCCATACATGAGACACAGAGACTCCATGAGGAATAGAGGCCACCTTCCAATAAAATTCCTGAAAGAAGCAATCTGGATTTGCCTGAGCCCTCAAAAGAAGCCTGTCAAGGTCTTCTTGACAGACAGGCCAAGATCTTACATCAAGATGGGTAACCTCACAAGGGCTGAAAGAGTATTTTCTGCTCATGCCAATCCTGATCCTGAAGGAATAAGGTCCATTTTCTAGGTAAAAGACATAACACATGAGAACAAGCAGAAGGGAACTTGGGATGGGCACCCTGATATACACATGGCTATAGAAAGGAAAGCGGCAGCCAGTTCCATTCCGTATTTGCAATAGAACAAAGGATTTGATTGGTGGAAGCGTGAAGGACTTTCTTCCCTTGCTCTGGGGTACCCTCTTCTTTGTTGATTTAGCTCAGGCAACTTGGAGGAGGGACAGGAAGGGCTACGCAAACATGTCACAGCCTGCAGTGAATAGGGCCAACAGAAAGGAGAGGCAAAGAACAGAGCTGAGAGGAGAGGAAAAGAGGAGAGGCCTCTCTTCCCATCCCACAACCTGGGCTCCATCCAACACAAAGTTAATTCCTAACCTCGGCTCACCACCCTGCCCACTGCTTGCATGATTTATCCCCCTATCTGCCTGCATCGCCTTTACAAGCCTCCCAGCCCTGCACACCATTATAAAAGCTGTCTGTGCTGCTGGCTCGACCTGGCCTGGCCCAGGCTCCTGCCACTGTAACCCTTCCCCACCCCTACATTTTACAAGCCTTCCGCCATCATGGAAATCTGAAATCCCACGAAAGAACAGTAAACATCGCAGGGAAAAGAAAATACCTAGCCAGGCCACTCTGGACAGCAGAGTCACAAATGGACCGATGTCTCTAAGCCAGAGGAGAAGGCCCCGAGGCAACGACGGTACAGTGCACTGCCTTCTTGCCTGAGTTCAGCTGGAAATAACAAAGAGATGCACACACAGATGGGCCAATCCTTTATGGGCACAGCCAAGCCTCCCGGTGCCCTTGGAATTCCCAGGCTGGAAGAATCAGCCAGAATGTCAGGGAAACTCACAAGTAAACACAGGTGTCAGGTTCAGAGAACCACGTGGAAATGCTAAGTTTTAAATAACGGAAAGAGACGAAACATTTTTCAGACCACAAACTAAGTCAGGAGCAGCTCTGTCACCTGCTTATACGGGCTCCTTAGGGAAGCTGCACGGTGCAGCGGAAAGAGCATGGGTTCAGATTTAGCTGACTTGCTTTGAAAGCTGGCTTCATCCCTTATTTATTAGCTAAGTAACTTCAGAAAGCTTATACTCTCTGAATCTCAGTTTCACTCTCTATACTATGAGAAATACCAACTCATAAAAAGTGGCAAAGCGTCCCAACAAGATTTATAGGCAGAGGGCCTAGCACTCAGAGGTACCCCCCAAAATGGTACCTATTATGATTCCTGGGGAGGTTAGACATCCTAAAATGCGAGGATTTGCTTCCTCATGCAAATTTTAGCCTGCTTAACAAGTTTCCCCTTTGTTCTAAGAAAACGTTCTCTTTCTAAACCAGATTCCACCAGTTTATCTCCTGGCCAGAGAATGAGCCAAAAGGGAGGCCCCTGGAGAAGCATCTTCCCTATCCACTGGGTTGAGTACCCTTTTCATCACTCTGAACTCATATGACCCAGGTCTGCCTCTGATCCTCACACTAGGCCCCTCATTGGCTCCTCTGGCCCCAGTTCAGAAAGCTCTTCTCCCTTTTTCACATGCCTCAAGAGAACCTGCCAGCAGCCGCTAGATTCCATTCTGTTCGAGAATGCCCACCTGCCCTATTACAGCAGAGTCTAAGCCAGATGTCAGAGTTCACACCTTCCCCAGCTAACTGAGTGGAGAAACTGGACACTCAAGAATTCTCCGTGAGTCTCTTGAGTTCCAAGACGCTTTGCCAATGAGGCTGAGTGCTCCCCAGAGCTCTGTTCTTCACTTGGGGAGAT
>SJXQ01008557.1:457190-542696 GCA_006408695.1 Aepyceros melampus | reverse complement strand
GGTAGAGGTGGGGAGGGAAAAAGGAGGAATCAGAATTGTTCACGAGAGCCCTGGCGACAACAACCCCCAGCATTCATCATGCAGCTCGACTTCAAAGTGTCAGCCTGGGCCATCGGGCTGGCTCTCACTGGCCCTGGTCAGTGTGGCTTCCCATCCACTGCTTCTCCTGAATAGTCTGTCTCTAACTTCTTCCTCGTTTAACAAAGAAAGAGATGAGAAACTGAAAGGAACAGGAAGGAAGAAGAAGGAATGTCAGCACCACTGGAGGCCTGAAAATGTTGGGGACCAGAGGACAGGGGACAGCAGTCAAAGAATGAATGGAATGTGAGCTTTAAAAGGCTAACCTTCTAGTCTCACCATCCAACATACCTGACAGCTTTGAAATTTGCCCAAACAGGGTTTTCCATCATTGCACTGGCCCCTCTGCACACCTCTCACACTCCCATTCTGACCAAACGCTTCACTTGTAGCCACCACGAGCAAGCGCGGTGTGCTCCACACCTACAACAACCACAGTGTCTCCCACACCTCCCCTTCTCCTGCACAGTCCCCAGAGAAACAGCATCTGACACACAACAGACTCGCCACAGCACACTCCTCCCCACAAGCACTCACTGGCTGCCTGGATTTCCCAGGCATCTTCCCAACTTAAGGCACATCACAGATAAAAAACGTTTTCTGAGTCTACCACCCTCTTTAACATTTCAAAATTTTCTATTACCCAGAAAATCTCCCCAAAGAGAGCACAGTGAGGGCTGTGGCATTATTACAGAGGAGACTATAAACAGAACAAATATAGAGCTGCTTTATTACAAGGCAGTGTGGGGTTGGTGGCTGGCTGATTACAGGGACACTCCCCGGAGCTCTCTGCAGTCTCAGACCTCAATAAAGCCCAGACTAGAGTCACTTTTCAACTGAGGGGCAATTGGATTTGGGGGCCCCTAGAATCTCTTCAGATTCCAATCCAGGATATGAACCTGCCTTGGTGGAAGATAAGAAGGAAGAGCAAATATAGTCTAAGAACACCATGCTTGGCAAAGAGCCACCAGGCCATCTTCTCCAAGGCAAACACAATTAGTAATGCTTTGGGTTTCTTGAAATCAACAGATATCAAACTTCGGATTAAAAAAAAAATCAAGAGCAAATTGATTTAGAATCTCCACACGTCAGGGATGGTGCAGGGGGACGAGACAGAATGGATTCGAAGACAGAAAGAGAAGCAGCACAGCTCGAGTGACTAAACCAACCCATATTACGCATAAAATCATAGAAGGAAAGGGTGGGAAATCCACAAGTCCTCTCCTCGGGGCTCGGGCACACGGCGTCCCTTCCGGGGTGACTCACAGTGGGCTCACCTTCACCCCTGCTTCATGTGGTAAGGGCCTCTTTATAAGGAGACATACCCGCGGAGCCTTCTCCTCCTCCATCGCTGCAAGCCAGGAGAATTGCGTCACTGACCTCCACACACACTCACTCCCTCCTCTTTCCAGCCGGCCACCACACAAGGGATCTTGTCTTGTGGTCCCCGCGATCCTTTCATCTAGGCTCCAAACCCACTGTCACCTTGGCCCTGAATCACTCCCCAGGAGACACTGGGAAAACATTGCCGGACAAAGAGCGTCTGGGTCCTGTATGGCTAGAATTTACTGATCCCTGCTGGCGAGAGAATCCGGCCGGCTGTGCTCTTCCCTACCCAACAGCTAGGGTGCAGAGATAATTTTGAAACCTGGCCTTGTGGCCAGCTCTGCCTGCAGACGAGGTTTCCACTGATTTGGGTGATACCAATTCCCTCCAGCTCCCAAGAGCTGAAGGATAAAAGAGGACCAAGGGGCAGTCTGAATGGTTCCAGCTCTGCCTTACTTGTTAGTGACTGAGAAATTGTTAGAGCTGGAAGAGGGTGAGCAAGAAAGTATCCCACCCCATTCTGTTCTCATCCCACTCAGCCATCCTGTTCCCAGGGTAGCCCCAAGGGAAACATTTTGGCAGCTGAAAACGTCAGTGTTTCTTAGATCCTTCTCCAGATAGAGAGATTCCCTTCTAGAGAGAGATTCTCCTCTAACTGTGTCTCAGGTCATGTCCACGTCCCATGGTCCTAACATTTTTCCTTGACCTTCTACGTGATGATGCTCGGGTTTGGGGCTTGGCTGTTTTTCTATCATTTCAGACCTGTGTTTCAGTGGGCACATATAAGAGGAGTCACAGGAATGCTTTTTATTCTTTGAGTATCCTCCCTTCTCAAATATATTTCATTAGAACAGAGTCTCTGAGACAGTGTGAGATAGTGGAAAAGCTCTGTCCTAGAAAGTCAAAGGATGAGGTCTGGCTTCAACTGCAATGACTTGTGGACACAAGGTCATTAAATTTCTCTGAGCCAATCCATCATATCTCTGGCCACCTGAAGTGGCCAGAGGGGAGTGAAAACAAAATTTTTATACATAAGTTTATTCTCTCTTTTTATATAGCCTTTAAAAAAATCTGAGTAGGTGATCAATATATTTATGTTGAATTTTCCTCAATGAAACCTGCTTATTTCACCAGATAGTTATGAGAATCAAATTAAATAATAAAGGCAAAAATTCTCTGCAGAATACATAGCACCAAAAAATTTGCTGAGTACTTAAAATGGACCAGACAAATTAAACAAGACTGATAATATCCCTGCCCTTGGGGAATGTACCATGTAGTAGAAGGAGCCAGAAAAACTAGTACTTACAGTGCAGTGTTGATAGGGCCTATGATAGAACAAATAAAGTCACACATAAGAAGGGCAACTAGAGAATTCCCTGGCAGTCCAGTGGTTGGGACTCCATGCTTCCACTGCTAGGGGCCCAGGTTGGATCCCTGGTCAGAGAACTAAGATCCTACAAGCTACACAGAGTAGCCTTAAAGAAAAAAAGGGGGGCGGGTGACAACTAACTTTTGCTCCCTGGTGACTCACAGGGTAAACAATCCATCTGTAATGCAGGAGACCCTGGTTCGATTCCTGGGTTTGGGAAGATCCACTGGAGAAGGGATAGGCTACCCACTCCAGTATTCTTGGGCTTCCTTGGTGGCTCAGATGGTAAAGAACCGTGTGCAATGTGGGAGACCTGGGTTCAGTCCCTGGGTTGGGAAGATCCTCTGGAGAAGGGGATGGCTACACACTCCAGTATTCTGGCCTGGAGAATTCCATGCACTGTGTAGTTCATGGGGTTGGAAAGAGTCGGTAGGACATGACTGAGTGACTTTCACTTTTCAACCTGAGCTCAAAGGGCCAGGGAAAATTTCCTGGCAGAAATGACATCCTCTCTGAAACCCAAACAATGAACAGCAGTCATCCAGATGAGAAGGCTTTGCTGCTGATTGGCAGGGCACTTCCAGAAGGAAGAGCACATGCCCAGGACTAGAGACAAGACAACAATGAGCTCGAGGAGCTGACCATAGTTCACTGGACTGAAGTGAAGATCGGGGATGGGTTTAGGGGTAAAGATTTGGAAGTGTAGATTTAGGGCTGAGTGTGGCCTAGCATAAAGAAAGCTGAACACCAAAGAATTGATGCTTTTGAACTGCGGTGTTGGAGAAGACTCTTGAGAGTCCCTTGGATTGCAAGATCAAACCAGTCAATCCTGAAGGAAATCAGTCCTGAATATTCATTGGAAGGGCTGATGCTGAAGCTCCAAGACTTTGGCCACTTGATACAAAGAACTGACACATTAGAAAAGACCTGGATGCTGGGAAAGATTGAGGGCAGTTGGAGAAGGGGGCAACAGGGAATGAAATGGTTGGATGGCATCACCAACTCGATGGACATGAGTCTGAGCAAACTCTGGGAATTGGTAATGGACAGGGAAGCCTGGAGTGCTGCAGTTCATGGGGTTGCAAAGAGTCGGACATGACTGAGCAACTGAACTGAACTGTGGCCTAGCAAAAGAGTGGGAGAGGCAGGCAGAGGCCAGATCATTACAGACCTTCATGGTTCCACTAAGGAGCTTGGCCTTTATCCTAAGGTCAATAGGGAGTGACCGATTAATTTTCAGCAGGCACACGTGACCAGATTTACTTTAATCAGGAGCTTCCATCTGGTTTGTTGTCCTTTCCTGAGTATCGTCCCCCCCAGCCCCCACTCTCCAATGAGGACTGTCAGGTCACTCAGCCAAGAGTTCACATTTCTAACCCAAGGCCCATTTCTTATCTCTGACTCGAATTCCACCAAGTTTGCCAATATTTACTTTCTCCTCAATCCTAGATCTTTCAACTTCTAGAAACAAGTTGGGGGCCTCCTAACAGAAGACTAAGATAATACTGCCCAGACACATGATCAATCTGTATAAGAAAGACCTCATATCTGGATAATAATGACAGACTAGCAAATGAAGTGTATGGAAAACATCCCCTCCTTTTCTTTCTTTACCTCATTAAGTCACCTAGAGCCACAGTTTAAGGCTTAGAATCAATACCCTAAGGGGAAAGCATCATGGCCATTAACTTTATCTCCTGGCCTTAGCATTTAACCTTAGGATGGCAGAACCTTGGCACTGGGAAAGAAACCTTTAATCCCCCAGTCCAGCCTTCCACCTGAGTATCACTGGCAATTGAGATCAGATTATTTCTTACTGCCTGAAATTTCCTTCAGAACTTATTTTTATGTTCATCCCCCACTGGACAGGTCTAGGGTAGGACCTCTATGTCCAGTAGGGAATGGCTGTAACTTACTAGGTCTTCTGGTTCTAGAATAATGCTATTCAAAGTGTTATCAGTAAACTGGTCCTGGTCCATGGACTCCTTGTTACCACACACAGGCTAAGTACAGAAGTTAAGTGTAAGCATCTGGAAGTCTGTATAGAACCTGATATTGCCATGACAGCCAAACACAAGTTCAGAGGACTCACCTCAGTTAACAGGGTATAAAACGGTTCAAGCATTGTTGATCCTGTCATGTGTGGCACGTGCTGCAATGAGTTATGCACAGTAAGACCAGGTTACTTTGAAAAGCACCATTCTAGAAGGTTTCATGGGAAGAGGAGAGGAGAGGTCTGGGGGTAGGAGGACCAGCTCTTTCCCCTCTTCTGGTTACAATAAAGAGTGAATCTGCTGTGGAGGATAAGGAACAGGAAGCTGCTCCCCCAGGCCACTGCTGTATGGGGTGAAGAGGAGGGCAGGAGTTGGTGGCCAGGTTATCAGGCAATAACAAACTCAGCATCCAAGCACGCGACTTCCAGCAATGCAAGGAGCTTCCTTTGTTTTGGGAAAACAAGAGCTGCAAGAAGCCTCTCCTTGACACGTTCTTGCCTGGCTTCGGGAGGAGCCCAACCACCCCTAACACACAAACAGGACAGTCCTGGCCAATGAGAGACAAGCCAGTACCCTGACCACAACCCCTGTTTGCTTTTCCTTTTCCACCACTTCCTCAGTTGGAGGGCCACTGTGGGGCCATAGGGAGCTGCCAGCCTAGGTCACTACTCAAGAACTTCACCCCCCATGACCCAGTACGTTCTGCATACAGCTCTTCCTATGCCTCTTCTACAGCCTACTTTCTCTTCCCAATTCGGTACTTTTGGTCTGAGACCAAGGGCATACTTCTGGGGAGTGGTAGGTAAAGCTAGGCCTCAGAGCACCACTCCAACAAAGCCCATGGCATGCTCTGGCCAACGATGCTATTTTAACTCTAAAGTCAAGAAGATTGGCACCTCTCCAAGGGCCCAAGAAGAACGATATCTCAGGTTTCAACAACTTATCTTCAACATGTATTTTTTAAGTTATCTGAAGAGTCAATTATATTAGAGTCTCAGCTTCAAGAATGCAGTTATCACCAAGACTAACGTATATAAAATAGTGCACCTCTTCATGACACAGAATGTTGTTAAAACTAAACTTCTAGCAGCCAGCTAGGGAGCAAGGACCAAAGACCCAAACAAACATCTGACAGCACCTGCTAGTCTAGCTCTCAGGGTATAAACAGAGTAAGAGTGTCAACCTTCCAGACTCACAGGAGAGTGTCTTCTAAGACCAGAGACTTCGGGACATTTTCTCGAAGAGCACTCTGAAGTAGGGCTGGCAAGTCCTACTTATGACTTGATGAGGATCCATCAAGAGCCTGGGGGGACCAGGAAAGCTTCCTCCCTTTCTGATTCATCAAGGGAGCTTACTCTTTACCCTATGGCTCAAGAGTCCAAGTTTCTATGAAGACTTATTTGTCCAGTAAGGGGAGGGGTTTTGGGGGCGGGACTCCCCCCCACTCCAAGCCTCCTTCATGCCAAAGAAGGAGGAAACAGAATAAGCAAAATAAAATTCATAAAGCGAAGCAGTAATTATGGTGTGGTCAACAAGAGGCTGTCCTCAAGCCCATCATTATGTGGCTAAATTTAACGCCCTGCGCGGCCAGGGGAGCCGTGCGCCCGGGGCACCGTGTGTCCACACAGACGCCAGCTCTGCCACCTTCACCCGCTCGACAGCCGCCAGGCCTGCCAGAAAGCAGGTCACAATTTTTTTTATAGTCTGTTTACCAAGATGCTGTTTTTACTGCGAGGTTTCTCTCATTTTATCTCTTTTTCCCTTTTCCCCAAACAGACTGGCCTGTATTTTCTGTCCTGGGTTTTTTTTTTTTTTTTCTTTCTCCCTCTCTCAGTACTATTTTCAGAACTCTAATTTTATATGGTATGTCCCTTTTTTTTTTTTTTGGTAAATATTTGCCATGACTAAGCCAGGCACATCCAGTTTAAAAGGCTCCGTCCCACAAAACATCGGGTCTTTAATGATATGCATCTCATTAGCTTTCCCCATGAAAGGGGGTATAGAAAAAAAAAAGCAACTTACAGACTCTCTCACTTTTTATATCTAGAGAGACCTATATTTATATATGAGGACAAGCTTGAAACTGACATTCTGAGCCTCAATACGAGGTTAGTACAATGGCCATTTGATTCAGCAGAGAGAGGCTATGGGGTCTGTGTGTCAGTTGATTGCTAGTTGAGCCAGGCGGTTATGACCAAATCAGTACAGCCAGAACCAATCCTCGAACTCTGAGGTATCAGGGCTCAATAGATCAGGGGAACAAAACTCCGGGAAGTCCTCTGACACTAAATTTCCTAAAATGGGCATGAGAGGACAGGGGCCACGTGTCTATCTAACACACTGAGCAAAAGGCAGAGCATTCAACAAGCACTCTCCGAGGACTGATCATGGTGCATTTAAAATCACCCTGATACTTCAAGAGAGAGTTAGAGGAGCCTCTGATTGAGGGCTTTCAGTAAGAAGTGTCAAGGCAGGGAAAGAGATATACGGTTTGAAAGACCCTGAATGGCTGCTAAAGCAGCATCTTGTGGGAGTCTATACTTTGAAGGTGTCACCAAAGGTCCAGAGTCTCTAACTTGGTCTTCACTGGTTAATTTAGGGATAATCAGACTCCAGAGGATTGACTGATACTAACTAAAATCACAAGAGACCAATTTAGAAATTAAAATGCCAATTTATTAGTTTATAAGGTGGGGGCTATAACCATATCAGTGGCTGATACACCTTGTGCTGATTTTTCCTGAGAAGATAGATAAAAACCGAGAGCCCTCTTTGCTAAACACAGAAAAAAGGCAAAAACAACAAATGACTTTATGGAATAGCTCATATACACTGCAGAGAAAGCTGGCCACTCATCCTTATTCTACACTAGCACTGCTGCAGCACCGGGATAGACAAATTAATCAACTGTCACTCCCTGGTTTTTCTCTTCCTACATTCTATACAATTCTGATCTTTGTTAGTACACCTCCTCAGATTTCATGAATTAATTATATAACAGCTTTTCTCAAACTGCTTATAAGAGCCCACAGGTGTGCAAGAGAAAGAGAAGAAAAGGATGTGGAGTAAGCAATGAGGCAGTTCTTGGGGCAGCTCCCTAGCCATGGCCACTTCCCCATCTTGTAATTAAGTTATGAGGTAGTTAGGAGTCTCCCTACTGCTCGTCGATGGGTCTCAGTCTTGCCTGGTGCCCACATGAAGTTCTAGGTGTAGCTGTGTAATATGCAGCAAGGCAGTGGGACACAATGGAAGAATACTGGGCGGCAAGTTCAGAGCCCTGGGTCCTGGTGCCAATCTACCACTGATTTTCCACTACCTTCTTTTATCTTTGCAAGCTCTAATTTCCTTATGAGCAAAACAAAGAGCATTGATATATCCTTAGATTGATAAAGCCCCTTCCAGCTCTTAAATTCTACAGCTCTAATCTTCTCAACCATGATTTCCTTCTTAAGGTACTAGCCTGGGCCCTTGAGATTTGTAACCTCATCTCAGAATTGATATATTTACAGACAGATGGGTGGGTTCCTTCTGTAGATAGCTAACCTCACCCAGGTTATATCGATTATTATTTATCTCAGTATCAGAGATGTACCCCAGCCTGGGGCTTGAAACTAGCATCTCGTTAGGTACCCACTAAATTCAGCAGTTTCACTGTGCTCTTTCCCCGGCTGCCAGGCACTGCAGAGAACTAAATGCTAAGATGCTCACTGACTATTTCTTCTTTTTATTATT
The DNA here is from genome assembly GCA_006408695.1 of Aepyceros melampus. Taxonomy (NCBI): domain Eukaryota; kingdom Metazoa; phylum Chordata; class Mammalia; order Artiodactyla; family Bovidae; genus Aepyceros; species Aepyceros melampus. The sequence goes on along the minus strand of SJXQ01008557.1, from coordinate 534,194 downwards.
ATTATTAATTTATTTGGCTGTGCTGGGTCTTAGTTGCTGCATATGGGATCTAGTTCCCTGATCAGGGATCAAACCCAAGGCCCCTGCATTGGGAACACAGAGTCTTAGCCACTGGACCACCAGGGAAGTCCCTGACTATTCCTTCTTTACGCCAAGCAGCAGCAGCATCCCTGTCTCAAAAGTGCCTCTTCATTCCTAGCCTCACTTACACCAAGCTGGAAGGATTTCATTGGAGTAAAAGATTCGAAGCAGCATTAGAACTGCTCAGCCTTCAAGTGTAAGAGTAACAGATGCCAAAGAGTTTGAAAAAAAAGTGAAAGTTGTTCAGTAGTGTCTGATGCTTTGTGACCCCATGGACTATACAGTCCATAGAATTCTCCAGGCCAGAATACTGGAGTGGGTAGCCTTTCCCTTCTCCAGGGGATCTTCCCAACCCAGGGACAGAACCCAGGTCTCCCACATTGTGGGCATATTCTTTACCAACTGAGCCACAAGGGCAACCCAAGAATACTGGAGTGGGTAGCCTATCCCTTCTTCAGCAGATCTTCCTGACCGGGGAATTGAATTGGGGTCTCCTGTATTACAGGCAGATTCTTTACCAACTGAGCTATGAAGGAAGCCCATTAGAGTTTCTGCAGGATTCCCTCAAACCACCATATCCAGGAAGAGCTTCTCAGACTGTGTAACTGAATAAAGTCCTAGACATGTCTTTCCTTCAACAGCCTATCACCTTACAAAATCCTTCTGAAATTTTTGCTCAAGATTTCCCTCTTCCAGAAATACCTTACCCAAACTAGCCTGGTATGAAACCCAGATGCCACCCAAATGAATCTATTGTTCCTCTCAGACAACATATATTTTATGTATTTAGAATATTCTTTGCATAGTGTAAATATGCCTAATCTCTCAAAAGTACAACTTTCAAGGACAGAGACCATGTTTTAACTTTTCAGTATGACTCCATATTGCTTAATATTTTCACTGGTGCTTAAAAAGTACTGTCCACATAGAGCTTAAATTTCCAAATTAAAAAAAAAACAACAACAAACAAAGACCAAAGATCTCCCACACAGAATGAAAAAAATGCTTTCTGAGACTCTGGGGCAATTTCCTCTTGACAGTTTCATTATAAGAGATAGCAAGGACACCCACGAATCCTGCCGTCTGTGCCCTAAACATTGGACAGGTGAGCTGCCAACCTACAGACCTCAGTCTCACTCTCATGTGTCAGTTCAGTTCAGTCGCTCAGTCACATCCGACTCTTTGCGACCCCATGGACTGCAGCACGCCAGGCCTCCCTGTCTCATGTTTCACTGTGGCTCACTATCCAAAGGAGGTTTCACCCACAAGCAAAAGCCATCATAAGAGAACATGGGTATAAGGCTGAAGTTATAAAGTCTATAGATCAGGCAAAGCTTAAAGGCAAGCCATTTGACACTTTTGTTTTTTCTCTTCATTTCTATAACCAGAGACATTGAACAGCGGGAGAAACTTCTCCAATGCCAAGACCTCTGAGCTACATGCAATCATTATTTTGGACCTCCTACTACTGGGCACTGCTGTAGACTCAGAAAGGAAACAAAATGAGCAAGATGGTTTTGCCCTTGAAGGAGTTTATCACCTAAAAGGGGCGATAAGTATAGAAATTCTCATATACAAGGCCAAAGTGAGACGCGACACGGGAAAGATACAAAGCATTGTGGGAGCTCAGACGAGGGAAAAATATAGCTTATACTTTGACTGCTGTCCGTTTCACTATTTCTGGCATTACAGAAACATCACAGAACCATCTGATGCTCTTTTTAAGTTAGGAGAATTAAATGCCCTTGGAAAGAACTGCAAAATTCCTAGATGAAGAGGCTACGTCTCCTGGGGAAAGAAGATGGAAATAGGCAGAAATCAAGTCCTCAGTCTTCAAAATATCACCTGTGCCTTCACTCCACCTGCAAATCCCAGAGGAAGGCCTAGCCCCTCGCTTTGCTCCACTCCGTAGGGCCTTGCTTTCACACTGTCATTTTCACGGCACCAGCATAAATGTCTCCTTCTCTAGTGGCTTATCCTTCGTTTTCAAACACGTATGTGTCTTCCCATCTTAAAAAGGGAGGTTGTTGGGCTACTTCTAGCTCTCTAGCTAGCTCTCATTACCTTCTCACTGTGAAACTTCCCAGTGAAAGTTCTATATTCACTGTCTCCATCATATCAATCAACCCTTCTTTAGCTGCCTATAATCTGCTGATGTTACCCAAGATCCCGAACAGCATGATGATCTTTCCTCGGGCAGTCAGTCTGGCCTCTCTCCTGTGTGTAGCACAGTGGATCACCTCCTCAGTGATGAGCAAGGGATTTGAAAAAAAAAAAAAAAATCCCATGACCTGAAGTGACCTGTAACAAATTACTTAGCCTTTGAGCCTCTGCTTCTTTAAGATGAAGATAATATCACCAACCTCATGGGTTTGTTGTAAGGATTAAAAGTTATACCTTAGCTAAAGCACCTATCACTGTGTCTAGCACAGGCAGTATGTATTAGATAACTGCTAGTTCCCCTTCCTTAGCTAATTTACTCCTCTACCCAGATTCCCTTCCTATCTCACCCACATTTCCTTCACTAGCTCCTACGACCTTCCAATTACATTTGTTCCCCAAATCTCAATCACTGGACTTTTGTTCTTTTCTCCATGCTGTTCCCAGTAAAAGATGCTTCCATTCTAATGCCTTCAAATGCTGCTCCTTTGTAGAATAGTGTAAATCTACTTCTAGGGGTCCTTTTATCAACCTAAGCTTCAACTCTATTTCTTTTAACTCTTTTCCTAAACATTCCCACTTCTATGTTTTATAATCAATTTAAATTCAACATGTATTTAAAAAGATCCCCATCTCATGTTTTTTTAATTAACTCTGATTATATATAGGGCATTGACTATTTTTTCAACAAGCTAAGGCTTATGTTAAGTGGTCATACTGAAATGAATGGACTTTTATGAAACTGTTTCTCTACTAGGGGATGAGGGGAGAAACTCAACTGTGTGAATCATGGCAAGATGTTCCAGAGGTGTGTGAAGCTTTTATTGTATTCGTGAATGCTTAGGCATGTCTGGCTCTTTGTAACCCCAAGGACTGTAGTCCACCAGGCTCCTCTGTCCATGAGATTCTCTAGGCAAAAATACAGGAGTGGGTTGCCATGCCTTCCTCCAGGAGATCTTCCCATCCCAGGGATTGAACCCATGTCTCTTACATCTTCTAAATTGGCAGGCAGGTTCTGTACCACTAGAACCATCTGGGAAGCCCATGAAGCTTATAGGTTAGGCCTAAAAAGACTCAATATTTGCCAGAAATAAGGCATCAATGATCATTGCCTCATGACTCAATTCTGAACTAAGTGGATTTCTCAGACTAGAGGTTAAAACCAAATGGATTTGGCGAAGCTAAACAGAAAAAAAAAAAAAAAAGTGTTTTTCATTTTAGAAGAGTGGGTAACTTCCATTGAATGAAGTGAGATGCCCAGCCCGGGCAGCAGTGTCTGTTATTCTGTGTCAGCCAGGCTGGGTCTAGATGTATCTAGATGTGCACCGTCTAGTTTCCCACAGGCCCCTACAAACCCTGCTGTCTTTTATCCAGTCTGACACACATGTCAGACTATATGTTTCTATACTATACCTATCCCATGAGTCATCTGGGTTTGAGTGTGTTAGGATAAGAAGGCTTTCCTTATGGCTCAGATGGTAAAGAATCTGCCTGCAATGTGGAAGACCCGGGTTCAATCCTGGGTGGGAAGGCCCCCTGGAGAAGGGAATGGTGACCCACTCCAGTGTTCTGACCTGGAGAATTCCATGGACAGAGGAGTCTGGTGGGCTACAGTCCATGGGGTTGAAAAGAGTCAGACACTACTGGGGAGCGACTACATTTTCACTCAGGATAAGAGAATTTAAATGTAACAGAGCCCTTCACTATTGGGATTCCCAGAGTCAGAGAGCCTACCTTCTGGAAATGAGTAATTTTAACCCACTGTATTTTCTATATCAATTTCCTTTTAGTTTTTCCCTCTGATTTTTGGTGGGTTTTTTTCATATTTTTAATATATTTCCTTTTGAAAGTATAAGCCCTTATAAAACTTTGTAAAAGAAAAATAAACAAAGAGGCCTTTCTATACATTCTTGGGACAAAAAGAAGTGGTGAGCCCTGATAGCAGGGCTCAATGGTGACTATAGGAATTCCAACAAGAAAACCCCAAAGAAAAGGCAAAATTCAGAAGAAATATGGCTGAGAAACATGTGCGGCCATCCCTGCCTCCCTGGAGATTTTAATTCCAGACCTCAAATACTGGTGGACTTGTGTTTTAAATAAGGAAAGCCATTCCTTTATAGGCCCAAGATTAGATTTAATTGAGCCCCACCCATGATTTTTCCAGTCTGTCAATGGCACCACTATTCTTCAGATCACATAGGCAAAGCACTGACAGCCTAATCTTCCTAAAAGATCACTTTCATATGTCACTTATACAGTCAAAACTTCCCATGGTTTCCCACTCTCTATAACAGTAGTTAACTGCAAGCAGGAAGCGCCCCATCTCCCTCCTAGGAGACGTGCCCCTATTTGAACATCACTACATGTAATGACAGATGTTAATAACTGGACTGAGATGGGTAAATAAATGGATTATAGGCAGAAAAGAAATACAAAACATTTACCACTAGCACAAAGCACCAATCTTCCAGGCCAGCATCTAAGGCCCCTGCTCCACAACTCAAGTGCTACCTTACTAACTTTATTTTCTACTGATCCTCACCCACCTTGTTAATTTACATCCTTTGTCCATATGTTTCCCACCTAAAATGTCTTTAACATAGTTCCCTAGGAAAATCTTGGGGGGTGGAAAAAAACAAAACTAAAGTCCAATTCAAGTCCTATCTCTTATAGGAAGCTTTTTCCAATCACTCCACTACTGTGGCCCCTATAACCACTCATTAAGCACAGTGAGCTCTTTGATGGCAACATTATAATTTATGCTCATAGAACCTGGCACAGTACACACACACAATACTGAATACTCTAAGGACGAACTAGCTGCAAGGATCAGAGAACTGACACACACAGTCACAGGGCGGATGTTCTCATGCACCTAGACTTGCCCTTCTTCACGACGCCCATGAAGGAGACTGAAAGAAACATCCTCTGAATGCTATGTCTTCCTTTCCATACTGAAGAGCAGAAACACAGCAGAGGAGCAGCCCCTCCAACCTTTGAAGCAGAGCCCAGAGAGGAAAGACTGAAGAAGGAAGAAACTTAATAACTTACTTCGGGCTCTATGACTAATGTTCCTTCCAGGATTTTGTCAGGTTCTTACTCCTTTGGTTTTTGAGATATTTAGTTTCTTAACTGGCTCTTAAAAAAGAGGTTCTAGGATCTCTCAATGGGCTTCCCTGGTGGCTCAGATGGTAAAGAATCTGCCAACAATGCAGTAGACCCGAGTTCAATCCCTGGGTCGGAAAGAGCCCTTGGAGAAGGGAATGGCAACCCTCCAGTACTCTTGCCTGGAGGATCCCATGGACAGAGGAGCCTGGCGGGCTACAGTCCATGGGGTCGCAAACACTCGGACATGACTGAGTGACTAACACACACACACACATACACACACACACACACAGGATCTCTCAATAATGAAAGATTCAAGGTTTATACTTCTTCCCCAGATTGGGACTATGTCCCAGTAAACTAAGTGCCAAAGAAACAAGGCAGGTACTAGAACGGGAATCTGACAGTGGTCCTCTCCTTAAGCTACTCATCTGTTCATGGCAGTACTAAGTCTCAGGCTCCAAAAGGTGATGGTCTCATGGTTTACTATTCATAAGACAGTAAAAATAAAGGAAAAGTGAGAAGATATGATTTCTTCACCCATTAACAAATACTGCCTGAGTGCCTACCACGTGTGGAAGCACTGTTCTAGGTACTTTGGATAAACCAGTGCACAAAATACACATCCGTGTCCTCACTGAGTTTAAACATTCTGGCAGGGGGAAGACAGGCCATAAGCATAATAAAATAAAGTTGATGTTAATATGGAATATAAGTACTATGGTGAAAAAATAAAAAGTAGAGCATGGTGAAGAGAAATGGGAGTGCCAGGTGCAGAAGGGTAGGGGTGTGGCTTACAATCTTAAATAGTATAATCAGGGTAAACCCACTGAGAAGGTGACACCTGAACAAGGACATGATTGTAGTCCATGTAGGTATGTCTACACATTTTTTGACATGCTTCCCCTTTAAGAAACAAACAAACAAACATGAAAGTGTTACTTGCTCAGTTGTGCCTGACTCTTTGCAACCCCATAGCCTGCAGCCTGCCAGGCTCCTCTGTCCATGGGATTCTCCAGGCAAGAATACTGGAGTGGGTAGCCATTTCCTTCTCCAGGGGATCTTCCTGATCCAGGGATCTAACCCAAGTCTCCCACATTGCAGGCAGATTCTTTACCATCTGAGCCACCAAGGAAGTCCCTTCCCCTTCAATTACCCTCCCCTGGAGTGTGACCTGGACTTGGTGACTCACTTCTAACGAAAAGAATATAGCAAGATGGTGTCAAGATGGAGGTGTCTCTTCTGAGATTAAGTTATAAAAAGACTTCACCTGCCTTCTTGGTCTTGGTCTCCCAGTCTGCCTCTCTGATTACTGGCTCTGGAGGAGGCCAGAGCTGTGTTATATGAGTGGCCTTATGTATAGGCCATGTGGCAATGAAATGGCACCCCCTGCCAAGAGTCACATGGGAGAGCTTGGAAATGAATTCTCCAGCCCCTCGTGATGACGGCCTTGCCAGCTGAGATCCTGACTTGCGGTTTCAGAGAAACTCTTGAGTCCGGAATCACCCAGCCAGCCACTTCTAGATTCCCAACCTTCAAAACTGTGTGAGAGGATAAATATTTGTTGTTTTAAGCCACGAAGTTCTGGAGTAATTTGTTATACAGCAATAGATAACTAACACAGACAGAAAAGAAGGGAGGGTTCTGGCCATACAAATACCTGAAGAAAGAGCATTCCAGGCAGAGGGAATAGGAATACAAAGGCCTAAAGGAGATGATGCTCAAAATGTAGAAAAACAGCAACAAGTTCAGTGTAGCTTCAGTGAAGTGACGGGGGAGAGAGGGAAGAGACGTTCAGACCATGTAGGGTTTTGCAGACCATCATCAGGTCTTTGGGTTTTACTCCATAAATGAAATGTGAAGCCAGCTTTGAGCAGGAGAGAATCATGATGGGATCTGGTTTTAATAAGATCATTTTGTTGGTAATGGGCCCGGAAAAGAGAAGAAGTGGCAACAGGGATACTAATAAAGAGGTTCGTGTAAAACTTCAGGTAAGAGATGCTGGTGATTCAGACAAGAGTAGTAGCAGCAGAGGTGAAATTGCAGATGTGCTTTGAAGGTAAAGCGACAAGACTGATAAACGGGATATAGGATGGAAAAGGACAGAGTTCACTCCAAGGATGACTCCAAAGTTTTTGGCTCTATGAAGTGAATGGATGAAGCTTCCATCAACATGTGCTGTGTTAGATATGCTAAGTCACTTCAATCGTTTCTGACTCGCAACCCTATGAATTGTCCTCTGTCCATGGGATTCTCTAGGCAAGAATACTGGAATGGGCTGCCCTGCCCTTCTCTAGCAGATCTTCCCAACTCAGGGATCAAACCCACGTCTCTTACTGTCCCCTGCATTGGCAGGCAGGTTCTTTACCACTAGCGCCACCTGGGAAGCCCTTTCCATCAACATGAGAAGGGGGTTTTAGAAAAGCAAATTTGAGGGTTAGGATTAGGAGTCCAGTTTTGGACATGTTAAAGGTGAGATTCTATTAGACTTCCATGTCAAAATGTGAGCAGGCAGTCTGGAGTTGGGGCTCAGGTCTAGAATGAAGACTAAATTTGAGATTCATCAATGCAATGATATTTAAAGACATGAGACTAGATGAGATCACTAAAGGAGTGAAAAAAGATCAGAGCATCAAGGATTGAGTCCTAGGGCACTCCAACATTAAGAGGTGAGGGAAAAGAACCAGAAAAAGAGTCTAGAAGGAACAACCAGTGAGACAGAAAAAACAGGAGAGTATCATGCTGTGGAAGCCACGTTAAGAAAGTATACTAAGGAAAAGGAATTGACAAGCATTATAGAGGAAAAACCTAAAAAAGAAAAGATCAGCCAACTCGATTGTCCTCTGCCTCCCTACCCTTCCTTTTAATTTCTACATCCTCCCTGTTGACAAATTTTATAGCCGTGGTAAGTACAGGGGGCTGTGGGACCTCCTCGGTGGTCCAGTGGTTAAGATTTGCACTTCCACTGCAAGGGGCAGAGGTTCGATCCCTCACTGGGGAACTAAGATCCCACATGCCACATGGTATAGTCAAAAAGAAAAAGTACAAGGGGCTGTAGGGATAACAAGGTAGTATACTTATGCCTGGAGAGCAGACTGAGGGAGGGAAAAATTGTCATGGGAGACTCAAGAAAGGGATGACACCAGTGTGGAGTTGGGAAAGCTGAACAAGAGATTGCCATGAGGATAAGAAAGACGAGACTACCAGACTAATGGATCACGAGATGTATGGACAGGAAGCTGTCAGTACTTGAACATGATGAAAGGGCGGGGTGCTACTGGGGAAAGACATAAGGTCAGGCGGAAGAGGTCAGCTGGACCACATCATGAGCCATCTTGTGTGGCAGCAAGGAGTTTCAACTTTCCCTGGTGGCTCAGACGGTAAAGACACTACCTGCAATGCAGAAGACCCACGTTTGATCCCTGGGTCAGAAAGATCCCTCTGGAGAAGGGAATGGCAACCCACTCCAGTATTCTTGCCTGGAGAATCCCATGGACAGAGGAGCCTGGTGGTATATAGTCCATAGGTTGCAAAGATTCAGACACGACTGAGGGACTAACACTTTCAGTTTCTGCAGGCAGTTAGGAACCAGTTAAGGACTTTGAGCAGGAGAGTAATATCATCAGGTTTCTGTTTCAAAGAGACCACTCTGACGTAACTTCCAGTCCAACTGGAGGGAAATAAGTACTAACTGGGAGACAAATTAGGAAGCTGTGACACGGTCAAACCAAAAATGGGGCAGATGATGGCTAATCAGGCAATGGAAGTAGGAACAGAGAAGAAGAGTAGATTCAAAAAAGGGTTAACAAGGACTTCCCTATTGGTCCAGTGATTTAGAGTCGACTCGACAACGCATAGAACACAGGTTTGACCTCTGGTCCAGGAAGATTCCACATGGCACAGAGCAACTAAGTTCGTGTGCCACGACTACTGAGCCTGTGCTCTAGAGCCCAGAAACTGCAACTGCTGAGCCCACAGAACACAACTACAGAAGGCTGCTTGCCCCAGAGCCCTATGCTCTGCAACAAGAGAAGATACCATGATGAGAAGTCCATGCACCCCAACTAGAGAGAAACCCCCACTCACCACAACTAGAGAAAGCCTGTGCACAGCAAGAAGGCCCCAGGGCATCCAAAATAAGGAAATTTAAAAAAAATGTTTAAGGGGTTAACAAGTTAGGCTCTGGAAGTAAGGACAAAGAAAAGAGGGGATAACTCCCAAGTTTCTAGCTTAGAAAACTAAACAGATAGTGGTACAGTTCCCCAAGAAAAGGAATATAGAAGGGAACTGGGTTTGGGGCAGTAGATGATTAATTCTGTACATGTTTAGGGTGTTGGCTGTGGGACATCCAAGTGGAAATGTCAAAAGATGCAGAAAGAACTATGAGCCTGAAACCTAATGGAGATAGAAAATCAGTACTCAGGGGTGTGCTAGTGATAGCTGGAGCTGGGGACTGGAGGAGATCACGAGAGAGAGTGAAGGGTGAGAGGATGGAGGGCTACCAGCCTCAGGGAACACCAGCATGTGAGGGCCAGCGAAAGGATGGAGGCCAGCCAAGGAAACCAAGTAGAAGTTGTCTGTAAACTTAACAGGAGAGCAGTTTTCAGGTGAAAGGACTCCCCATCTTCCCCAACTGTCTTTCACATAAGCTCCAGCTTCAAAAGAGCAGCTATGAAGATCTTCAGAGCTTGAGGTCTCCGCTCTAGAATCAGGCTGAAACCAGACAAGGGATGAAAATACTACCTAAAGCTAGACAGGACACAAAGGACATGGCTGCATTCAGGATGCTGAATCAAATCAATGTGAATTACAGCTGTAGAACCAGAACTATATAAAAGAAATTGGTCACATGGAACTCTGCTCAATGTTATGTGGCAACTTGGATGGGAGGGGAGTCTAGGGGAGAACGGATACTTCTATGTGCATGGCTGAGTCCCTTCACTGCTCACCTGAAACTCTCACAACATTGTTAACCAGCTATACTCCAATACAAAATAAAAAGTTTATTATCAAGCATGGTAGAAAAGCCTTTGTATACATATTTATAAATAATATGTGCAATATATATTATAGAAAACATGAATGTTTGCCTAACTAAAAAAATTTATGACATTCGATTCCACTTGTTTGACTTAGTATGAATAGAATGGTAGATTTCTACTTTAAAAAATAGATATGCAACAAGCAACAAAGGTTTACTGTATAGCTCAGAGAGCTATAGTCCATATCTTGTAATAACCTATAATGGAAAATAATTTCAAAAATAATATCTGTGTATATGTATAACTGAATCTCCTTGCTGTGCACCTGAAACATTGTAAGTCAACTCTACTTCAATAAAATATATATAAGAAAAAAAATTTTTTAAGAAGTGGAAAAAAATAAAGTTAAAAAAAAAAGAAATTGGTTAAGGTATTACATGGAACAGATTATTTAAGTCTGACAAGGCATTCAGAAAGCAGTCATGGGAGTAACTGCTATGCTGAATATATTCTCCACTGAAGACAGAGAAGAACTGCAAAATCTCTGTCTCTGAGAAGGCTCCCCTCCCCGAGGAAGCCGACTTCACAAACCGCCCAGGTTTCGGAGGAGTCCGGGGCTGATTCCCAGCCAGGGGTTGCCAGCTGCAGAGGGCGGGGCTCTATTTTGGGCTGCCTGCTGTCCCTGAGCCGGCCGCCTCTGGTTTGAGCAGCAGGCAGCCCCAGTGACTCACACACCCATGCAAACCGCCTGTGGCTCGTGGCATGGCCTCGGAATGCCAGCCTTAGGCCAGCTCCCTCCTCACCCCATTACACTGGGATAAATAAATAAAGAGCACGCCAGCAGCCACACGGCCTGATGGCAACCAGATGAAGAGAGGGAGGCACGGACAGGGCCGGGAGAAGGAACTCCCTCCAGTGGGCCCTGCTGAGCGAGGGCCATGCCAGCCCGCTCATCCTAAACTTCCTCCTCAACACCAATCTGACTGGCGTGTAGTCACAGCCCCCAAATCCTTGACGGGGCTACCATTCCTAAAGGGGCCTCTTAGCCCCTCGCCCTAGGAAATGCTCTATGTGGAGATGCTGCCCTCTGTGAGAACAGGGCCAGCCCTGACTTGAATGGGCATTGCCAGGATTCCTCCTCTAGTTAGGTCACCATCGATTGGCCCCTTTGGCTCCCTGGAAATGAAAGTCAGGCTCTTAAGGGAAGAGGAAAAACAGAAGGTCTAAATATGGAGAGGTAACCCCTGTTCAATCCTTAAATATTTTTCCTGGACTTAGTGTCCTAGAAACCTCCCATCCACTGTCCCCTGCACCCTATCTCGATGGCCTCTTGCCTAGCAACTGTCCCAGTGAGAACCAGGAAAACAGACCCCAGGCACTGACCCCACAGCCCTCTGACATCGGCCCTGGCCCCGCACCTTCATGCCGAGCTCTCTGTCCCCAGTTTGTTTATCTTCCTCTGTTGCTTATTTTGATGGCACATCCTTTCAGCTCAGTCTCGGGTGACCCTATGACCCTCTGTGTCCTGTTTGTAGGACCCCAGGCAAGCAGAGTTGCTGAGAAGATGCAGTGGCCATAAGAAACGCTGCCGTCCTGGGAAGAAATCGTTCGTTCTAGCAGCTCTGTAGGACATCCTGAGGACAGTGCAGTCATCCCAGAGGTCACAAGAATTCGGCAGTATCCCAGCCCTTGACTCTCCTCTAATTTGTGTGTACAACCAGTGAAAGCAGCAAAACAAAATAGGGATAATCCTAGACTATGAGTCAAGAAGTGTGGACGGTCCTAAACCTACAGCTACCACCATAAGACCTTAGGCAAGTCACTTAACCTTTCTGAGGCCCAATTGCTTTTATTTTATTTATCTATTTATTTGGCTGTGACAGGTCTTAGTTGCAACACGTTCCACAGCACATGGGATCTTTGTTCCCCAACCAGAGATCAAACCTGCATCCCCTGCATTGCAAAGCAAATGCTTAACCACTGGAGCACCAGGAAAGTCCCTGAGCCCCAATTTCTTAAGCTATGAAATGGAAAGCTACTATCTATCTCCCAGATCTTTTCCAGATATGATAAAACTCTACAAGTCTATGCAGTTTGGATGTGATCCACCCAGAACCTGCTGCTAAGTTGCTTCAGTCGTGTCCAACTCTGTGTGACTCCACAGACAGCAGCCCACCAGGCTCCGCTGTCCCTGGGATTCTCCAGGCAAGAACACTGGAGTGGGTTGCCATTGCCTTCTCCAATGCATGAAAGTGAAAAGTGAAAGTGAAGTCATTGAGTTGTGTCCAGTTCTCAGCAACCCCATGGACTGCAACCTACCAGGCTCCTCTGTCCATGGGATTTTCCAGGCAAGAGTACTGGAGTGGGGTGCCATTGCCTTCTTCACCCAGAACCTAGAGTACCAGTATTTTTGACGCAGTTGGTTCGAAAACACCAATCTCCTTCCTGGGCTAACACCTGTTTTCTACATGCTTTCTCATTCAGTTCCACAGTGTTCCCCCAACCCCAATAGTGTGAAATGAGCCTCCAGTTTTACAAATGAGAAAATAGAGGCTCCGAGAGAAGTGATTTATCAAAGCCACAAAGTAAATCAGAAGAAAAACTGAAGATCCCAAATATGAGTCTAAGAAGCACACTGGATCCACAGCCCACACAGCCACAATTTTCATAAAATCCCTCTAGCATAGGTTTATCAACATATTTGCCCACAAACTCATTGAGAACCTATTCTTTCCAGGCACTATGTTTGGTGCTGGGAACATGGAAGCACATTCAACATGGTTCTTGCCCTCAAAGAGTCCATGAAAGTGAAAGTGAAGGTGAAGTCACTCAGTTGTGTCCGACTCTTTGCGACCCCATGGACTGTAGCCTACCAGGCTCCTCTGTCCATGGGATTTTTCCAGGCAAGAAGACTGGAGTGGGGTGCCATTTCCTTCTCCAGGGGATCTTCCCAACCTAGGGATCGAACCCTGGGTCTCCTGCATTGCGGGCAGACACTTTACCATCTGAGCCACCAGGGAAGCCTTTCAAAGAGTCCATACCTCAGTGGAAAAAGACATACTCTTGCAAGCATAAAAACAGTATCATTATGAAGCTATAATGAAGCATGAACCAAGGCACTATCATCTCAGGAAAGAAGGATTACCTTTACAAGGACAGTCTGTAAAGGTCTCCCAAAGAAGCTGAAGCTGACACTCGAAAGATTAATAGACGTTAAGGCAGAAAAGACCAGAGCATTGGGCATTCTAGATAAAGGAACAATGTGTGCAGAGACACAAAGGTGAGAGAAAACAGCATTTTTGGCAGTTCAAAGCCATTCTATATGACTGACGCATAAAATATACAGAAAAAAAAAAAGCTGAGAAACCAAGCTGAATAGGTATGCAGGCACTAGATAGGAAGGCACCTCCCTGATGAGCTAAGAATAAGCTTAACATTGTGTGACTAAGGGGCTGAGGCATGGAACAAGCGTGTCATACCAGCCTACGTTAACCTCCTTAATACATAAACCTATAGACAGGAGAAGCTATCTGAAAGAAAAAGGGCCTAGGAAATCTCTCTGTCCCAAGCTTTGGTTTAATGGTCTCTTTTTCCCCATGAATACCTAAAACCTGTTCTGCTTCAAGACTTAGCAATGCATCTCTCCTCCTCCAGATTACAACCGCTTTAGTAGAGGGACTGAGGGCTCCGTTCACATGTTTGGTTCTCACTGTTAAGACCTCAAGCATCATGCAGCTACTGTTCAGTCAATAGACAGAGGCAGGACAGAAGGATCCAAATCAAGAACACCTGCCTGTTGCCCAGCCCTGTGAAAAGCACGAATTACAGGTTCAAAAGAAGTATGAGTCACAGTCCCTGCCACAAGGAGCTGACAAATTAGCCTAGAAGACAAGACAGAAAAATGAATAACCTATACATATGATAAATATTATAACAGCATTATTTACTTACACAATAAAGTACCAACCTGGGTAACATGTATAATTAGAAAATAGAGCAATAATACTAGGGTACTAACTGTACAACCAACAACTCCCAGAAGAGTTAGAGAAAAAGATCAATATTGACTGGTATTATCAAAGGTCACTATTATTAATATTCCCCCTGCTTGGCATTTAATAGATGTTTCTTTTGGCCAAGCTCAATCCTTAGAAGGGAAACCTAGGAAGGAGCTTCTGACAGGCCACAATTATCTACTCCCCATTCATTCCCTTGCCAGTCCCCTTGCATAAACACTGTGATTTTCCACAGCCTACTGCGCCCACAAGACCGTCCCCAAATGGTAGCCCTGTGCTTTTCACCATCCCCTACTGCAGGATGTACAAGGGGACAAATAATAATGACTAGCCCCTTGCTCCACAATCCAGACCTGGGATCAAATCTCAACAAGCAAAAATTTAGCAACTGGTCAACCAAGCTTTCCAAGAGAATACCAAATAAAATGCCTAGGTACTGCAGCAGAGATGTTTTACAAATGTTAATCAGCCCACTTCTACCTTTTACATCTTTCACCCTACTTCTCCCCAACTTCTCCATCTTAAGCTTTTCAGACTTTCTATAGGTGACTTTTCTAGAAAATAGATTTTTCAATCATGCAATCAAACCCAATACCAAAATGCAAGTCACTACTCAAGCACCTGAAAAGAGGAAGTAAAGTGAAGGCTGCAGAAAGAGAAGGAAATAATGAACACTTTACCTCTACCATAAATCGTTCCAAGAAAGAAGTCTCTTCAAATGGCTCTGTCTTCAACCGATCTGTAACAAGAATGGAGACAGAAAGGAAATATGAGTCTTAGAACGAGCTCCCTACCTGTGAGATGGAAAGGGAACAGAGCCCAGGACTTCTTGGGGAAAAGGATAAAGATGCAACATCCAGAGATACTGATCCAGTGGGAGGAGAGCACAAGCAGGAAAAGGAAAGGATGATTAGCCACGACAACAGGTTCAGCAGCAGCATGTGCATGCGAAGGTCTTCCCACCACAAAGACAGGTTGGATTGAATTTTTAATCTGAAGTTGGAGCTATGCAGCCTTCTAAAGTCCCAAGTCATGTTTGCCCTCATGCAATTTTGTACAGCTGTCGGCCCCTTTCCAGAGTCTTTCCTGGCCATTGCCCAGGGCATGTCTGACTCAGTTACAGCATCTCTTAGACACCTGGGCCCCAGCCAGATACTTGAAGCAAAAGAAGTGCCATCTAATCTCCAGGTCCTGATTAGCACCCAGCACCTGGGGAAGCACCTCCCTAATACAAATGAGTCCCCTCCTTTCCGAAGGCCCTTCAACCACTCCCCACCCAACTCCCAAAGAATGTCTTGGGCTTCCCTGGTGGCTCAGTAGTAAAGAATCTGCCTGTCAATGCAGGAGACACAGGTTTGATCCCTGATCTGGGAATATCCCACATGCCACAGAACAACTAAGCCCACGTGCCACATCCACTGAGTCTGCACTCCAGAGCCCGGGAGCCGCAATTACTAAAGCCCGTGTGCCCTAGAACCTGTGCTCCTCAACAAGAAGCCACTGCAATGAAAAGTACAGGCACCACAACTAGAGAACAGACCCCACTCGCCACAACTAGTGAGTAGCCCACACAGCAACAAAGATCCAGCCCAGCCAAAAATAAATAAATAAAATTATTTAAAACAAATGAAAAACCCACGTGATGTCTAAAAGAATGTCCTCTCACCTCGGCTGAGTGTAGCCCACTCTCCTGGTAGTCCTGGATCTCTAGGTCTTTCATATGAAGCAACGTTGTTAGGTCCCTCACCTGGCACTGCAATGCCAGACTCATGCCCATCAGAGGTCGAATCAAATGTTGGGAGACCTTCCATGGAAGAGATACTAATTAGTCAACAGATACACATTAAGTACTTCCTAACGTTGTGTAAGGTATTAGGAAAAAAGACTAAAAAAAACAAATGTTTTCACAGGAATTTATATTTTTATAAGCAAGCAACATGTTTACATGAATGTAAACACAGATATAATAACTTAATAAGTATGTGAAAGAGGTCCAGAGATTTTCTTTCTGGCACAGATAAGAGGATGGGAAGAATAAAGGAGAGCACACATGAACAGATGCGACTTCCCTGGTGGCTCAGATGGTAAAGCGTCTGTCTACAATGTGGGAGACCTGGGTTCAAGCCCCGGGTTGGGAAGATCCCCTGGAGAAGGAAATGGCAATCCACTCCAGTACTATTGCCTGGAAAATTCCATGGACAGAGGAGCCTGGTAGGCTACAGTCTATGGACTCGCAAAGAGTCGGACACGACTAAGTGACTTCACTTTTCACACATGAACAGATAACCTCGAGTCATGATGTAAAGAGAAGGCTGTGATACAGGTGATAAGAGGTAAGTGTGAACTCAACTCTCAGCAAAAATTTAGAGACAAAAGCAGAAGATCCAGGTAACCTTCAAGAAAGTGGATCCAGCTACAACAGAGTATGCTGGCTGGAGTATAACAGAAGACAAACAACAGCAGAAAGTAGAGAACTCTGAAAGTCAAATCAGACCCAGACACTAACTATGAGCCATTTCAGGGCTGATCAATTCAGTTCAGTCACTCAGTCATGTCCAACTCTTTGCAACCCCATGGACTGCAGCATGCCAGGCTTCCTTGTTCATCATCAACTCCTGGAGCTTGCTCAAGCTCATGTCCATTGAGTTGATGATGCCATCCAACCATCTCATCCTCTGTCACCCTCTTCTCTTCCCTTCAATCTTCCCAGCATCAGGGTCAGTTCTTCGGATCGGGTGGCCAAAGTATTGGAGTTTCAGCTTCAGAATCAGTCATTGCAATGAATATTCAGGACTGATTTCCTTTATGATTGACGGTTTGATCTTCTTGCAGTCCAAAGGACTCTCAAGAGTCTTCTCCAACACCACAGTTCAATTCTTTGGTACTCAGTTTTCTTTATGGTCCAACTCTTACATCCACATATGACTGCTGGAAAAACCATAGCTTTGACTAGACAAACCTTTGTCAGCAAAGTAACGTCTCTGTTTTTTAATATCTAGGTTGGTCATAGCTTTTCTTTCAAGGAGCAAGCATCTTTTAATTTCATGGCTGCAGTCACCATCTGTAGTGATTTTGGAGCCCAAGAAAATAAGGTCTATTGCTGTTTCCATTGTTTCCCCATCTGTTTGTCATGAAGTGATGGGACTGGATGCCATGACCTTAGCTTTTTGAATGTTCAGGGCTGATAACAGCCACAATGAGGCCAAAGTTTCAATCTGTCCCCACAAATGCAGCAAAGTCTAAGATCATTGTTGTAACCGAAGCAAGCCAGTCACCGAAAGACCAGCCTAGGAAGGAATAAGCTAGCCTTCCACATGGCTTGCTCTTAACCAGAGGTAAGGAAGGATGCAAGCATGGCCATATGGCAATGCAGTTGGGTGATGCTTATATGATAATGCATAGTTATATAGAATAACTATTCCATTCACCTACACATGGTGTACAACAGCCAGTCAAAAAAAAAATAAGCTAAATTCGATCATTTATGCCTGGGAAGTATCATGAAAGTTCCTTTCCTTTCCCTCAAGGAGAATTGTTTCTTTTAAGAGGCACTAAGAAGAAATGCCCTAGATCAGAGGTCAGCAAATATTTTTCTATAAGGGCAAGATGGTCAATATTTTCAGGTCTGTGGGCCATACAGTCCCTGCCACAATACTCAACTCAGCTGTTGTAGCAAGAAAACTGCCATAAACAACATGTAATAAATGGGAGTGGCTGGGTTCCAACTAACTTTACAAAAACAAGTAGCATGCCAGGTTTGGCCTGCTGACCACAGTATGCCAATCCCTGCCCTAGACCTGAACAGAAGAACTTTTAGACAAGATAGCCCACCACAGGCTTTAAATGAAGAAAAGGTACTGAAGTGGCCAATAAGATGTACAAGCCAGACTCATTGGGACCAGGATCAGAAGTCTGAATTCTTCAGACTCTTCTGTGTGCATTTCCACTAATTTTCTAGTAAAACGTATTACTAAAGGCTTCAACCGTATCACAGCTCAAACTGAGAGGAAGAGATCTTTCACTACAGACAGATTTCTAGAAGAGAAGACACTGGGTGTGTGATACTGTGGAGGAGGTTAGAGGTTAATGCAACAGCTTTTGTACCAGCACCAGGATCCAAGAGAGGCAGGGGTAACAGTGCAGCGTGGAAGGCCATAGTCAAGTCCAGCCATAGAGAATGGTCCCTGCTTTCTGTCACACAGCACACCCCAACCAAGGACTATCTCCCAGCTCAGTCCTTAGTATGAACTTAAACCTCCAGGCAGTGCTGTTCAGAGTGTGGCAGAAGTCCTGCTTTTGGAAAATGTATCTGTTCCAGACTCAACCCTCTTTCCTAGGAATTGTTTTAAGCTTAGACCCTTTCAAGGGAGACCAGGAGGAAGAACAAGTGAATACTTATCTGAAAGCAAGTCAATAGTTGGTGGGCTGAATTGAAAATAACTGCCACTGCTAACTGAGCAGCGTCACCATCTATTTGGTAGCAGCACTCAAAAAATAGAAACTCCTAAAGTTAATAACCAAGCTTTCTCCGGGGGTTACTTTCACAGCAATTCCTTTGAGTGGTAGTAAATAAAACAGCATGAAACATGATGAGAAACAGCTTTTAATCAATGCCATGTCTAATTAAATGTGTGATTATTTCAATTATTGATAGGACTCCAATGTCTATATAGCCTTTTTAAAAAGCTTCTTATCATTGAGTATTTCAGCTTCTGAAATAATTTCACAGAGTTGGTTACACCATTCGGATCATTGGAGTATAACTCATTTCAACATTAGCTGAACCCTGTCTTAGATCAGTTAACTAGAATAAGACATTGTGGCTGAAGCAATAGATTTCAAAGCAAATCCACAGACACTACAAGGAAAAACGCTGAAGTGCTGTAGGAGGCCAGGGACGCTCCTTCCCCTTCATCTACGGACAGCAACATATGGAAAGATGTAGTTCAATAAGTCAATTCAATAAATACCTACCGGGTGTCGAATATGTACTCTGACCCTGCGAGGCCTCTGCCCTTACAGAGCTCCCAATAGCTAAGGAAGTCAGGAAGTGTGGTGGATATAGAAGCAGGAGTTGCCAATCTTGTCTAGAGGAAAAGCTATTTATAATTTTCCTCAACGTCTTCAGATTTCCCATTGAAATGTTCATGAGTCAGAAGAGCAGGACAGCAGTTATCAATCCCAAGATGAAACACAGCACGCTTGAATTTAATGAAAAAGGCAGTAGACTGGGAATCAGATTAACATGCTACCCTGGTTCTAACTATACCTAGATGTGAAAAAGACTTCACCCCCAAGTACTCTCATGGTCCTTGTCTTTTTTAAAAAGAAAACTTACAGAATTGGAATATTTGCTCTCATAGGTCCACTTTAATGCTAAGGCCAAGTAATATGACACATATTCTCTTATCTAATCCTCACAACTCTGTAGTAAGGTCATGATTGGTATCTTCATTTTACAGATGAAGAGACTGAGTCCCATAAAAACTTAGTAACTTATCCAAGCTGATACAAGTAGCCGAAGTGGTAGAGTTAAGTTACAAGTTCAGGTCTGCTGGTTCCAAACCCTGTGCTCCTTCCACTATGGGGGAAAAAAAAACCACCTTTGGATGTGACTCCTGGGAAACATAAAATTGCCAAAGAGGTGACAAATTTGAAACTCAAAATATGGAATATCAAGAATTACATTAGGGCTTCCCTGGTGGCTCAGTGGTAAAGAATCCACCTGCCAGTTCAGGAGAGATGGGTTTGATCCCTGATCAGGAAGAACTGGATACCTTGGAGCAACTAAGCCCATGTGCCGCAACTCCTAAGCCTGTGCTCTAGAGCCCACGAGCCACAACTACTGAGCCCACGGGCTACAACTACTGAAGCCATGATGCTCTAGAGCCCGTGTTCTGCAGTAAGAGAAGCCACCACGGAAAGAAGCCCATGCACCGCACCTGGAGAGTAGCCCCCGCTCACCGCAACCACAGAAAAGCCGGCACAGCGACAAAGACCCAGCGCGGACAAAATCAAAGAAAATTATCTACAAAAAAGAATTACACTGGGAAAACAGATAACAACAACAAAACAGATTAGACAACAGAAAGACTGAACAGTAGGAAGGAGTAGGTGATGAAGAGAGGTTGGCCAGAAGTGGAAATGGGCTCTGTGTTAGAAAGCTTTATACATCCCATAATATCTTGCAGAGATAGGAAAACTATTATCAACACATTACTAATGTGAATACACCATGTGGTAGAGGAGGTGGGGAAGCTCCCTGTATGAAGAGGGTAGCTCTCACTCCCCTGTATGATGAGGAGGAGTTATACTGCGTAATCTCTCCAGAAGACAAGACGGCATTATGTTGGCGATTTATTAAAGATGCAAATATTCCTTGATTCAGTTATTCCACTTCTAGGAATTTACTCACACATTTACACATAGAAAAAGTAAATACAAAGGTGTTTATTACATACAACAACAAAAGAATGGAAAGAGTTTAAGTGTCTACTGGCAGCAGATCAACTAAATACATGTTGATATATTCATTCATCAAAATGCTATGTGGCCATTAAAAAAATATTAAGGCAGGTCTTCTAAATGTACTACTGTGAATGATTTCCAAGTTCTAAAACTTGTGAAAAAAGCAAGGTACTGGACACAGTGAACAGCATGTTAACAATTGTGAAAATACATACATATCCAAAGATCTGATTCTGACTGTATGAGTATATACGTATATTCATATATAAATGTACAGATACATACACACAAACATATATGTAGCTTTCCTTAAGAATTCACAAGATGTGACAGCAGTAGTTGTCTTAGAAAAGGAAAATGAGGGACTGCAAAGGGAATAGAAAGTAGACCGATTTCTTAACGACATACCCTTAAATGCCATTTGAAGTGTTTGCCTTTGGCATGAGTTACTCATTCAAAAAGAATTAAATAAGAGCTATGACAAGAATGAGTAACAAACAAAAATTATGACTGTGTGACCTCACAGACACATACAAGCCTGAAATAGAATCCACCTACATCCTCGCCCATGTCCACTGGTTCTAAATTTTCCCCTATAAAGCTTTCTCAGGTACAGGGGTTTCCCTGAGATGGCATTCTTCTTCTTTGAATAATATATCT
The DNA here is from genome assembly GCA_006408695.1 of Aepyceros melampus. NCBI lineage: Eukaryota > Metazoa > Chordata > Mammalia > Artiodactyla > Bovidae > Aepyceros > Aepyceros melampus. The sequence goes on along the minus strand of SJXQ01008557.1, from coordinate 512,719 downwards.
TAAAGCGTAATGATTAATAAATTGTTCTCCCTATGGCCAACCAAGACTCATTCGACTCTAAATACTGCTGCCTCTTTTTAAATTGCCGCTCTTCAACTAGAGAAATTTGCCTAGGAGAGTTAAGTGTTCTTAACATATTACTTTCCATTATATTATCATTATACAAGTATCCTTTACTGTATTCTTTTGAAAGAAATAACTATTAGAGCTCATAAGTTTCCAATGAGAACTGCTCTCCAGTCTCACTTGTCTGAATTTCCAGGGCTGTGTGATACAAAATAAGAGTAGCTATTGGGAGGGCTTCCCCAAAGCTGCTCAAATGTTTTGGTGCCACAACAAGCATTATTGAGGGAACAGTGCCCTCTGGTGTTACTTAGAAAAAGGTACAGGGGTTTTAAACAAAAACATAAATTCTATCCAAAGCAAGGTGGAAATTTGGATAAACTCAAGTAAAATCAACAAATATGAGTGATTATTACCTGCTAAGCCTGGGATTTCCTTGGAAGGAATGATGCTGAGCTGAAACTTCAGTACTCTGGCCACCTCATGCGAAGAGTTGACTCACTGGAAAAGACTCTGACTCTGGGAGGGATTGAGGGCAGGAGGAGAAGGGGACGACAGAGGATGAGATGGCTGGATGGCATCACCGACTTGATGGACGTGAGTTTGAGTGAACTCCAGGAGTTGTGATGGACAGGGAGGCCTGGCATGCTGCGATTCATAGGGTCGCAAAGAGTCGGACACGACTGAGCGACTGAACTGAACTGAACTGAAACCCCTGCTTAAAGTTTTTCAATGAATCCCTGTTGCCTTTGGGATCAAATCCAAACTCATCAGAATCTTTCAAGATCTGGCCATTGTTTACCTCTTTGCTCACAACTTTCTGCAGTCATTAAGTTCCCCCACTTGCCCCACACTTATACACCTCCACTCCTCTCAAAATGCACTCTTGCCTAGAATGATTTTTTCATTTTCTCCAATTACTTCCTACTTATCTTCAAAACTCAGCTCAGATCTTTTCAAAAACGTTTTCCAGATTTCTCAATCATCCTGAGCTTATCTTGATCAACGTATATATCATCCTTTATCCTGCTTTCTGTCTGTCTTCTCATTAGATTATGAATCCAGGAATAGGCTAAAGTGAAGCGAAGTGAAGTCATTCAGTTGTGTCCAACTCTGCAGCTCCATGGACTGTAGCCTACCAGGCTCCTCCATCCATGGGATCTTCCAGGCAAGAATACTGGAGTGGGTTGCCATTTCCTTCTCCAGGGGATCTTCCCGACCCAAGGATCGAACCCAGGTCTCCCGCATTGCAGGCAGACGCTTTACTGTCTGAGCCACCAATAGGCTATATTGTTTCAAATCTGAACACCCAACAATTAGCCCACAGTAGATGCTTAATAAATGTTCAATAAATCAAGTCATGACTAAAGATACTCAGTCAAGCATGTAGACCCAAACTCTGCTCCTTTTATAAGGAAAAGAATACCAGTCAAGAAACCTTTATGCCTTCTTTCTAGTTAAGAAAAGTTTTCTAATTGGAGAAGAATTTCAAATGGGGTTTACAAAGAAAAAAAAAAAAGAAGAGAGAGTACCAAAAGCTTCATATGAGAAGCTTTGAGAAGAAGGAGCAGCTGGTACCCCTTTCCCTACCCCATGTTCAAACTGCACTTACCAGTGACGGGCTAGCTAGGATGCAGTGGAAATTCAATAGAATGGGAGGCCAGAAAGCTCACTCCACACCCGTAGTATCAGTGCCTCTTCCACACGATCACAGGAGAATGTAGCCGTGCCAGGGCAAGAAGCATGCTTCAACAACGGGCGAAGCAGATCATCCAAATGACAAAGAAAAGCCTCAGGAGGAGCAGTCAGGCGCTTGTTCAGCTCCTAAAAAGACAGCAGGGTTTGTACAGAGTGAGAGTGCTAAAAGGAAACTGACTCCTTTGTACACACATGCTAAGTCACTTCAGTCATTTTTGACTCTGTGTGACCCCACATACTGCAGCCCGCCAGGCTCCTCTGCCCATGAGATTTCCCAGGCAAGAATACTGGAGTGGGTTGCCTTGCCTTCCTCCAGGGGGCTTTCCCATCTCAGGAATTGAAGCCAAGTCTCTTACGTCTCCTGCATTGGCAGGCAGGTTCTTTACCACTAGTGCCACCTGGGACTCTCATAGGTAACAGCAAAGGAAAGCTCTGGTTAACAGGAAGACAGTGGGCAGGGGACTCCCCTGGTGGTCTAGTGGGTTAAGAATCCACCTTGCAATGCAGGGTACGCGGGTTCAATCCCTGGTTCGGGAAGATCCAAAACCTTGAGGGGCAAGTGAGGGCCTCGTGCTGAGGGGCAACTAAGCCTGTGTGCAGAAACCACTGAGTCCGTGCACTCTGGAGCCCACACACCGCAACTAGAGAAGTCCTCAAGCCAGAAGGAAAGATCCTACATGTCACAACTAAGACCCGATGCAGCCATGTAAATGAAGACATATTTTTAAAAGAGAAGATAGTAGGCAAAAGAGGAAGGTGAGGGAAAATAAAAACATCAGAACAGGAAAGAAGAAAACAATTCTGGCCTACTTCACAATTCTTCCTTCTACTGAATACACTAGAGAAATATACCCACACTCATATGGAAAGATCCCAGGGTTAGAGGCAGAAGTGCAGAACACTGGTGGCAATTGTTTTATCCTGATTTGACCTTCCTTGGCAACCTACAGGCCAACAAGCTGGGAGATGTAATGTTTCCTGACCTTCACTAGGGAAGAAATTATGTCCCCTGCCACCCACAGCAGTACTTCTCTTCACACTTACCTTGGCTCGCTGGCTGATCACATTCGTGTCCACCTGTTCATGCCACACCTGTTGAAGATCTGAAACCAGTAAGGCATAACCCTGCCTGGTGATATATGCCTTGGCCAGGAGGGAGTTCTCAGCAAGCTGTAGCCATGCCCATGGCTGCATCAGCAGGCCTTGCTCCAGTTCCTCCATCTGCAGCAGAGTCTCAATTTAGCAAAGTGCCTCCAGGGTCCTGCAAGTCTGACACCACTCAAACAGTTCTGTATCAAATATGCTTCGTGAAAATCCTAAGAAAACAGAAGGAATGGATTTACTTTCTTCCCCCTCTCCTCCACTCTCCTGGTATGTAATAAGCTGAGCATCAATCTTACTACCTCCTATCACTAAAATTCTATCTAGAATTTTGACGGTTTGTTTTCTCATATTAAATCCCTAGATGACGTAAAATATCTCCTTCTTCTATAGCATTTAAGCCTCAATAAACGGGTACTTTCAGAAGCCACTTAGCAGTAACACCACTCAAACAGTTCTGTATCAAATATGCTTCGTGAAAATCCTAAGAAAACAGAAGGAATGGATTTACTTTCTTCCCCCTCTCCTCCACTCTCCTGGTATGTAATAAGCTGAGCATCAATCTTACTACCTCCTATCACTAAAATTCTATCTAGAATTTTGACAGTTTGTTTTCTCATATTAAATCCCTAGATGACGTAAAATATCTCCTTCTTCTATAGCATTTAAGCCTCAATAAACGGGTACTTTCAGAAGCCACTTAGCAGTAGCAGAATTTCTGCTTTCCAATGGTAAAACTGTGGAAACCTACACCATTCTTGTCACATCTTTATCACATTCCTAATAAATATGTCAGTGTTATCCTTTCCCAGAATTCCTAAAAGAGAAGAAATTATTCTTTTTTATAAAACATCATAAGTGTCATAAGCAGGAAACTTGAATTATTCGATCATTATCTAAAAACAAAGCTCTGGAAGCTCTCAGAATTTTAAATATATGTGTATGTGTGTGTGTGTGTTTAGTTGCTCAGTTCTGTCTGACTCTTTTTGACCCTATGGACTGACTGTAGCCTGCCAGGCTCCTCTGTCCATGGGGATTCTCCAGGCAAGAATACTAGAAGTGTGTATATNGTCTGACTCTTTGCGACCCGTGGACTGTAGCCCACCAGGCTCCTCCATCCATGGGATTCTCCAGGCAAGAATATTGGAGTGGGCTGCCATTTCCTTCTCCATACATGCATATACCCATTTGGAGGGAAGAGGTCCACAGTTATGGTCAAATAAAGAGCTAATAACTCCATGTCCAGAAGCAAAGAGAAAAGTCCCAACTCCAGTTCAAGAAGACCCTGAATGACTAAGAAGTCAGTATAAGATACAGAACATAGCAAAGGTAGAGACCATGAAATAACTCCACTTTCCTCATCACCTACCTCCCTACCCAAGGCACTGCCATCAATGATATCATGCCCTGCTGAACATCCTGGAAGCCAACTTTTCCACTTCAATAACTAAATGTGTAGCCTCAACCTAACAGATGTTCAGTAACTATGGCTACTTTACAGGCAGTTTGATCGTTTTTTCTGTGGGTTAAAAAAAAGTGATATAATGAAAGCCTATAAATACAAACTGAAGTTGGGGGAGGCAGATCTTCAAGAATATAAAGAAAACAATGAAAATCGTTGGATTTCATTAATATGGTTAACATGGCTCCATTCTTCCAGTATTCTCGTCTCAATCTAAGCCATTATTCTTCCAACCATAACCTAGTGCAGCCTTGTAACATAATTTGTACAGTCACTAGGCAGGTGAAATAGAAATGCATATATTGTGACTTTTATCTGCAGCCTCAAAACTTTCTGTCTGGAGGATGATATTTCAGTCACAGTTCCCCTGCTATTCCTACTCGGAGGAGAAGATCTGGGAATGATGAAGCTAGTCCTCACCAGACCAGAGTTCCACTTTGCCCAAGATCACAAACCTCAAGTCTGTCACAAACAGCAAGTTGCCAAGCCCTTCTCTCCTTTCTAGGCACTCCCCAGTGTGCACTCTCAGTCACCTAAATTGGGCTGATTATCTGAGCCTGTCATTTTAGAAAGCCTGGATGCTCAAGACCCTCACACTGTATGGTGTTTTGTGGGCGGGGGAGGAGTTTAAAATGCAGCTGGGGGGGTTAACAAGCCCCCCAAAAAGGTTTGAGAAATTCAGCACCACACCTAGAGTAAGCTGCTCCCACCACACACATCCAGTTCTGAGGCCTCTATATCTCAGCTTTTTCTTATTTCCTTCTAGGATGACTTCATATTAACCAGATTCACCCGTTTATCATTCTTTTTTTATTCTAATAATTTTTTATTGAAGTATAGCTGATTTACAATATTATATTAGCTTCAAGTGTGGTGGTGGTGGTTTAGTTGCTAAGTCGTGTCCGACTCTTGCGACCCCAGGGTCTGTAGCCTGCCAGGCTCCTCTGTCCACAGGATTCTCCAAGCAAGAATACTGGAGTAGGTTGCCATTTCCTTCTCCAGGAGAATCCCCCCGACCCAGGAATCGAACCCGAGTCTCCAGCATTGCAGGTAGATTCTTTACCTACTGAGCTATGCTGCTGCTGCTAAGTCGCTTCAGTCATGTCCGACTCTGTGCGACCCCATAGATGGCAGCCCACCAATTATTATATTAGCTTCAAGTGTGGTGGTGGTGGTTTAGTTGCTAAGTCGTGTCCGACTCTTGCGACCCCAGGGTCTGTAGCCTGCCAGGCTCCTCTGTCCACAGGATTCTCCAAGCAAGAATACTGGAGTAGGTTGCCATTTCCTTCTCCAGGAGAATCCTCCCGACCCAGAGATCGAACCCGAGTCTCCAGCATTGCAGGTAGATTCTTTACCTACTGAGCTATGCTGCTGCTGCTAAGTCGCTTCAGTCATGTCCGACTCTGTGCGACCCCATAGATGGCAGCCCACCAAGCTCCCCCGTCCCTGGGATTCTCCAGGCAAGAACACTGGAGTGGGTTCCCATTTCCTTCTCCAATGCATAAAAGTGAAAAGTGAAAGTGAAGTCGCTCAGGCGTGTCACTGAGCTATGAGGGAAGTCAAATGTACACCTGTTATAATTACTGAATGAAGGGAGGGGAAGTGTGGAGCAACAGCGGAGGGCCAATGGGGCTGCCTAAGGCAGGTCGGAATGAGCCCTCCAGGCGCAGTTCCTCCGCCATCCTGCAGAGGGCAGCAGACGCCAACGACCGTCCGGGCTAGACGCTGCCCCGCCTCACCCCTCTGGGAGAGGGCGGACCCTCCCTCCCTTTACCACAGCCCCACCCCAGGAGCCCTGCCTGGTGGCACCCAGTTTCCATTCGCCCTCGCTAGAAAGGCCTTCCAGTCCGTGTTTCTATTTCTACAGAGCCGGCTGCGTGAGGCGCGGCTCCGGACTCCCCAAGGGGCAACAAAGCCCCAAACCGGCTGCTTCATCGCAGCAAGTTGCCGGCTGGGAGGACCTCCACAAACCCCGCCCCGCGGCCGGGAGGCGAGCTGCGCACGCGCGACCCCCGCCACTCCCCGCCCCGCCGCCCATTCCCGGAGGCCTGGCCCAGAGCCTCGGCCGCGCGCGGGTCCCTCCTGGCAAGACACTTGGGGGGAGGAGGCGCTATTGCCAGGACCAGCCCGCAGGGCCCGAGAAGTCTCTCGCTGCCTGGCCCCGGCCCTGGCCCGAATTAGAGCTCGACCCCACCTACCGTGAGCGGCCGAGAGAGTTCTCACCCTCCCTGCGGCAGGCTGGCCCGCCCGCGCCAACGAAAAGGCCTAGAGTAGAAGCATTTCCCACCCCCACCGCAGGGAGGTGGGGTCTCGGGACACTGGGGCGGAGCCCAGGCCTGATGTGGGCGGGGCATCTGGGCCCCAGGAGCTGATAACTGGAGGGCTCGGAGCCGGAGGGCTCCCGGGGCCCTGGTAGGTAGGAGGAAGGATAGAGGCGCGCCTTAGAGTTGCCCTGCGTCCCTGGAGGCTCACATAGTAAAGAATTCGCCTGCGATGCGGGAGACCAGGGTTGGGAAGATGCATCCCCTGGAGGAGGGCATGGCAACCCACTCCTGTGTCCTTGCCTGGAGAATCCCCATGGACAGAGGAGCCTGGCTGGATACAGTCCATAGAGTCGCAAAGAATCAGACACGACTGAGCGACTGAACTCAGCACAGCAGAGTTGCCCTGGCAGAGTAGAAAGAATGCCAGACGAAATGCAGGGAAAAGGACCACGAATTTAATTTGCTGAAAAACCGAAAGTCAAATTTCCCTACCCTACGTGTCTTTTTTGTTGTTTTGTTTTTAAATAAAATGAAGGGATTGAACATCACTAAATATTCTCTCTTGGGTCCCACCAGCACTCTGGTTGTTTAAGAGATGAGTCTCCCAGGCATACCTCCCCTGGTCTGACCTTGTCTTGTACCCTCCGGCCTCCTTTCTCCCTCCATCCACCACCATACGTATGCTCCATCACCAATCCAACTCATCTTGTACCTTGTGTAACTTACAGTTTTGCTCCATCTGGACACCCAAGTCTGAAAAATTCTCCTCATCCATGTTCCACAACCCAAAGTCCTCTTGTTAAGGCCAGCCCCAGTGCTGCTTCTATGTAAAGTCTTTCCCACTGTCCCCAATCAGAATTCATTGTTTCTTACTCTTTGCTCCCATAACATTCTTTTAATCTTTATTGAAGACTGACTTCCACTTTGGATTTTAGTTAGTAATTACATGTTTTTTATTGTTGTTGTGTTTTTGATGCACCACAAAGCTTACCGGATCTTAGTAGTTCCCCCATCAGGGATCGAATCCACACCCCTTGCGTTGGAAGCTCGGAGCCTTAACCACTGGACTGCCAGGGAAGTCCAGTAATTACATGTCTTTTTAAATCATAAGATTTGAGAGGGGAGGGACCCTGTCTTATCCATATCTGTATTTCCAGGACCTTACACATAGGAGATAATAAATATCAGTTAAGTGAATGCTAGGGTTCGAGTATAAATCATTCACAGGCGAAATATCACTCATTCATTCACAGCCCCTGCTCTGGAACAGGCCTAACTAAGAAAGGAAAAGGCAAACACACCTATTGGGAAGTGAGACTTTTGGGGGGCCCATGTGAGACACACACATACATCCTCTCCTTGGGAGAAAGTGGAGCCTGTGATCTAGTTCTCCAGCAAGCTGGGAGGTAGGACTAAACTAACTAGAGTAGGAGTCCTGGTAATTACTGGGACTCTCCTCTGCTAGGCTGAGGGCACTGGCCCCAAAGTCAGGCAGCAAGTCTGCTGTCTCTCCGGGCTCAGAGGGCCCTCTTTCCTCATTCCCAGAGTCTTGGGGCAGCGGGCAGAGGCAACGGAGGGGTTGGGGAATGCAGGGACACAGGTTTTGGATGGAAAAAGGAAGCTCGTACTCTTGATCTGCCTTCTCCCTGGACTTCTGAGGCATCAGAGCCTCTCGGGCAGTAAAAGGAGGTGGCAGCCCTTGCCCTAGGCCTCGCTCAAGCCGTGTGCCTGCAAAAGACAGAGTGGTCAGGACATTGCCCAACCCAGGGAGTGATGACTTCCTGGCCACTCCCCAGTCTGCTGGGGCCTGGCCTCAACTTACCAGAAATGGTGTTCTCTAGGAGGAAGCCCAAGAGTCCCGCCAGGAAGATGGGCTCTGTGAGCAATGAGCGCAGTAGCACATCCAAGGGGCTCCAGCCTACAAGGAGTTAGTACCAGGCAGGAGGGGGACTCTGTCACTATGCAAAACCAAGGGTCTAATACTTCCAGCCTAAGCTTAAGTACTGGATGAAGGGCATATCTTTCTGAATTGTTCTCTCTCTCCCTCCCCACTTTGTCCCTCTGCTCTCTATTTCCCACACCCAGACCCTACGCACAGGATCCCTGCTTAACACCCTGTCTTCTGAGCATCCACGTGCCCTCCAGATATGCTTTGATCATTCCAGGCTCCCTGTCTTTGGAAAGTTTGGTATTAAAATCCCCAACCTTATTTCCTACTTCTCACCTTTTATGCTCTAGCCTGAGTTCCTCAACCTCAGTACTACTGACATTTAGACCAGATAATTCTCTGTTTGAGAGAGGCTGTTCTGGGCGCTATAGAATGTTTAACAGCATCTTTCTACCCACTAAATGCAAGTAAACTCTAAATGCAAGTAACCTCTCCCCTGCTTATAACAACCAAAAATGTCTCCAGACACTGCCAAATGTTCTCTGTGGGGCAAAACCGTCCTCAGTTAAAATCACTGCTGTTTGCTAAGCTGAGCTAACAAACTAAGTTATTTCTGCTCCTGGAGCATATGCTATGACTTCCTATTTCAGCATCTTTGTTTACTGTGGTTCCTCTGCCAGGAATGACTTTCTCACCAAATATGTTTCAATCTTACCATCCTTCGAGACCAGCTCAATGTTACTTTCTCCATAAAAGTTATTGAGATCATCTCCAACAAAAGTCATCTCTCTCACTGCAGAGCATCACAGCTCTTTATCTGAACCTTTCTAGTTACATTTCTACACATCTTATCTCCTTTACTAGACTGTAAATCTATAGGCACCTTTGTATCCCAGGTAAGCTAGCATGGTGTTCAGTAAATATTTGCTAAACAAACGGACAGACTATTTATCCCCAAGCCCAGAGAAGGGTATGGGGCCTGGAGTCCAGAGAAACTCAAGCCTTGATCCCTTGCTTGCCCACTGCCAGGCAACTCCAGTGTCCCTCCCCTTCCTCCCACCTGTGCTCAGTAGAACTGGAGCTTCCCGAAACCACCTCGGCAGCAACAGGGCCATGAAGATGGAGAAGCCAACAATGAAGACATTCCGCCCAGAGTCAATGTCAGCCAAGTGGAAGCTGGAGAATCCACTAGACAGAACCATTGCCTGGGTCACTCCCAGCATCCCACCTGTGTCGTACGGAAGTAATCGAAGAGGTTGGGAGAGGGCTGGCACAGCAGAGTACTTACTGCAGGGCGGGGCAGGTTGTGATGGGCAGAGACCACCAAAAAGCCCAGGAGCCCAGAAGTCCAGTCAGGAAGCCAAGATGTGGCTGAGAAAATGCGGGCAGCTGCCACATACTCACAGCCATATACTAGGGAGGCTTCTCAGAAAGAAAGGGTGGCGATCACAAGCAACCAGTTGGGCCCTGCTGGGGGATCCTGGTTCAATACTAGTGCTGCTGAGACATCCGCTCACCAAGCACAGGCCCACTCACCAAGCACAGGCAGCGGGATGGTGGTGAGGAGCTGGGCTAGCCTCGGGGAGAGCCCCAGCGCCACGCAGAACAGCCCTACCAAGTGAGCCACTCGCCGAGTCCAGCCTACGTGATGAAGAGACACTGGAACACACCTCCTCGACCACTCAAGCTTTTTGCTTGGCCAACCCCATCTCATCCTTTGGATCCCAACTCAAATGTTACTCTCCCAAGAAGCATCCTAAAGGGATCTCTCTTACTCAACCCCCTTCCCATCCCCTGCTTTGTTTTCTTAATAGCACTTATTACTTTTGGAAAGTATCTTATTTGCTTTTCTCCTAACATGTCCACCTCTCTCTCTCTTAACGTCCTCAAGAGAACAGGGACTTCATCTGACTCCTTCCTCTCTAGAACCTCAGCCCTGGTACAAATGCCTGAGGCACAGAAAGAGCTCAGTAGTGACTTAGCATCTCCCTCACACTCCTAGTCCCCACCACTTCTAGGCACCTGTCTCAATGAGACAGCCGCTGTGAAGAGCCCAACAGAGGGCTGAGCACAGCAAGCCATCAGTTCCCTTCCCTCTCTTGCACCTCCGGTTCCTCTCCCCACACCCCTGCTCACATACCTGGAAAAGACCCACTGTGCCCACGTTGGGGAAGCTGGATGCAGTGCCCATGGGGCTTCCCAAAAGCCCAGCCAGCACACTGCCCAGTCCCTCCAGGCTCAGCCCTCGGCTACAGGCATGCGGAGGTGGAGAAGGCAAACGCAACAGCTGGCCACAGAGGGCATAGCAGCCCAGGGAGCTGGTGGAGGCTGCCAAGGCCATGGAGATGCCTGCAGCCAGAGCCCTGGGTGTCAGCAAGGGCCAGTCCCACTCAGCTGGGGAGGAAGAAGGAGCCACTTTGGGGCCAGACTCAAGTCTGGAGCATCCCCCTGCCTGCAAAAGCCTGTGACACAAGAAGCCTTAAAGGCCCTGTTGTCTTTGAAGATAATGTCTTGGGACAAAACCATCAAACTCAGGGTAAAAACCCATCCCTTTTCTGCGATCTACAAGGTCCCTTTGGTGACCCTTACCTCTTTCTCTAGCCTCATCTACAACCACACTCTTCATCATTTATTTCACTCCTGATACACTGGCCTTGTTCAGGCCTTTGTACTTGCTGTGCTGCTGGCCACCACAGCGCCTTTACATATGCTGTTCTCTCCACTTAGAATGCTCTTGTCTCTTGCCTTTCCCTAATAAGCTCCTACTTATCTCTCACATCTCAGCTCAGTGATCACTTCCTCAAGAATGCTTTTCCTGGGAAATCTCTGGAAGTCCTGTGGTTAGGGCTCCATCTCTCACTGCTGAGGGCCCAGGTTTGATCCCTGGATGGGGAACTAAGATCCCACAAGCTGTGTAGCATGGTCAAAAAATAATAATAAATAAATAAATAAAAATAAAAACCATTAAAAAAAAAAAAGAATGCCTTTCCTAACCTCTCCAATAAAGTCAGAATTTTTCCCATTGTAAACCTTCATCATACAAGGTACATATCCTTTGCTGTATTTACTACATGCAATTCTACATTCACTTCAGTAACTATTGAATTAGTATCTGTATTCCCTGACATATTATAAGCTTCTTGAGTGTAGGTTCTGAGTTCTAGGAGAAAGCCTACCTGGATGAGGCAGCCAAAACCATGGTGCCTTGGTGGGGGCAGACAACTCCCCAGGGATGATGCTGAGACCCAGAAGGGCAGAGAAAATCCACACACAGGCCACTGGGATTAGCACCTGAGGGACAAGTCTCAGAAAGACTCAGAAAGGGGTCTTCTGAGGAAGACCCCACCCCCAGAACCTTCCAACCCTCTTAAAGGGGTAAACAACAACCAAGTAGGGGCCAAGTGAGCAATCCATGCCAGCCCGCCTAACTCCAACTGCCCCCCGCCCAAACCCCCATATACCGAGAGGATCCTGAAGGCCAGGATGTGAGTATGGGTTGAAGAGGTTGAAGCTGGCCTCCAGGGGCGTGGGGGTAGCAGGCAGGAGCCCAGGTGCTGAGAACAGACCACCATGAGCACAATCAGCCTAGAAAAGGGAAAGGGCTTTAGGGGCAAGAGGAAGCTTGCCCCTGAGGCAAGGAGTGGAGATGGGAGGGGCAGAATACCACGAAAGGGGGTTCAGAGAAGAATGCCCCTGTGGAGCGGAAAGGAGGGCACCTTGGGGGGTCAGTGGGAGACAAGGTGCAAGTCAAGATGACCAATGAATCCAGTCTTGGATTCCAAACCCACAAGTGTTATCCCTGCTGAGATGGCTGCTGGACTGGTAGAGTAGCAGCTCTCCCCTCCCCCTGCTCCCACACAACCCACCAGGCATCACACCTCTCAGGACTTACGTACAGCGATGCCAGGCCCCAGTGAGTGGAGCAGAGCAGAGCTACTTCCCTGTAGACAGAGAGCCCTGCCACAACCAGGCTGGGGGCCAGCACTAAGGGCCCACAGCGGGGAAACAAGTGGCCAGGACCCCCCAACAGCCCCAGAGAGGCCTGCAGCAGCCCAGAGACCACCACAGCCCCGGACACCTGGTGGAGAAGAGAAAAGGACAAAGAGCAAACATTCTCCTTTATCAAGATGACCTCAGCCTGGACTTCTTAACTAATTCCAGGGAGTTTGCTGGAATCCTAGTGGTTAAGATTCCAGGCTTTCAATTCCATGGACCAGGTTCAGTCCCTGGTTGGGAAATTGAGATCCCACAAGCTGCATGATGTGGAAAAAAAAACCCCAACAATTCCAGGAGGGGTTCCCCACCACCACCTCTTTCCCCAGAGCATCTCAGTTCCTACAAAATAGAAACAAGAACCTCCCCAACCCCGGGAGCACTCTTAGTCCAGCCCTCCCCCTCCACATCCCCAAGCATGTACCTCTCGGATAGAAGTGTTCCAGAGCTCCAAGCCATGGCAGCCAGGCCCCTCACAGGGGTGCAGGACAAGGGAGGCTGGGAGACGTTGGGGGCGTGGAGAGGAGAGATGGAAACAGGATGGAAACCCATTGCTCTACAGTTCTGGCTGGCACCTGGCCCTTTCATCATTGCACCCCCATCTCAACCCTGCACCCAAGTCCACCTGTGTGCTCAGAGGAGCACCCAACCCCACCCTTGGCCTGTGCCCTTGCACTGTGCTCACAGTTTCCAGGTGTCCGGAGAGCCGAGGTAACTTCTGAGTGGTCAGCACCAAGGCGGGGATAAGAAACTGTAAGGACGGAGCCTGGACAAGAGGCAGCCTGTAGGAACAGCAGGTCTGGTAACGTGGGGCAGTCGCCAGCCTCCCTGAGCCTCCCCTCCCCTCTGGGACCCTGTCACCTTCTTTCCAGGGAGTTCCTCTCACCTGCTGCCCATCCAAGTTTGCAGGGAGGTAGACACGCCACATGCAAAGAGGCTGGAAGCCAGGAGCTGGGCAGGGGAGAAAGAGAGTCCTCCTGCTGGGAGACTTTGAAGCAGGAGCAGGTGGGAGGCGCAGAGCAGAGAAGCCAACACCAAGATATGCTGCAGGCAATTAGGCAGAAATACGTATTTCCAGAGGGTTTCTCACGCCACACCTACACCCTCCAAACACCTTCTTCAGCCAGCAGCAACCCAGGTACCTCTGCCTCCTACCTGCAGAGCCAGAAGACAGCTGAGGCCCCAGGGAGGAGGCCCACACAGAGAGGCCCAAGAGTGAGAGGGGGGATTTTGGACATCGGGTGGCCGTGGCAGGGGAGCCGGGGTGCCCTGGGAATCCACAGACTGGAGCTGTATGGCGATGGGCGGTGACTGGCTCATGCTCCCTGCCTTCTGTCTTGTCCTGGCCACCCTGGGCCGGAGTTAAGTAGGGAGAGAGAGAGAGTTAAGAGGTCAGAGTTTGTGTGAAGTTAGCTGCCTGGAGCAGGGAGGGGGCGGGAGTGTCAATGAAGCAGAGCGAAGAGATGAGGGGCTTGGGGCAGGACGCAGCCCTTTCACCTTTGCCCAGCTCTTGTGCAAACTCCATCACCCATTAACCTGGGAACCAAGTTCCGAGTCCCTTCTCCTCTCAAGAATCTCCATCTGGGTCTCCTGTCCCAGGATAGGAGTGGTGGGGAGGAAACCCCCTTTAGCATAGCCAGGGCAAGTTTGATAGACTGTACTGCCTCCTCACCACTGCCATTTGGAACATCACAATTACACAGTAGTTCTCAAGCCTTTTAGGGTTAAGCCCCAGACTACCTCGAGGAAACATCCTTTCATCATGTATGACAACTGTGATCACAACTCTGTATACAATGTCCTCATTGTAATATAAAGAAGAAATCAAAGTGATTTATTTTTTAAATATTTATTTGGCTGCTCCAGTCCTAATTGGAGGAAGCAGAATCCTCAATCCTTGCGGCAGCATGCGAGATCTTTAGCTGTGGTGTGCAAACTCTTAAGCTGTGGCATGTGGGATCCAGTTCCCTTGACCAGGGATGAAACCCAGGCCCCCTGCATCAGGAGCATGGAGTCCTAACCACGGGACCACCAAGGAAGTCCTCAAAGTAATTTATAATGACTTATTTCACTGTGGGAAAGCTTGGGTCCAATTAAACTGGAAGACAGTGAAGTAGCCCAGTGCCCACCCCTCATGTGGAATTGCCATGGACGCAACAGCTACAATCCCAGCTGATACTGGTGCTTCCCTGATGACATGTGTACCACCAGCAGTGCTGCCATTCGTGACCCGATGTTCCAAAAGAGTGAACAGGTTCTTCATAAAGTGCTGAACAAAGCGTAGATTTAATGTACACAGAGATACATTCCTGGTAAACAGAGTCTTTCCAAATGGGCAAAATCTATTCTGTGTTTACATGCTTAGAGAAAATAAGTACTTTCAGGCTCAGATAGACAGTCATACATGATGTCCACCCAGTCATTCAAAAGTTGCCTCGGGAATTCTTCATAAGAAGGGAATTCTCGAGCCTTTCTGGATGTGTAGCTTCCTATATAGGCTGACTAAGTGCCAGTAAGTCCCATACCTTCAAATTTTTGTCAACCAAAAAATGCCCCATAAATTTCCAAGATACCCCCTAGGTGGCAGTACCACCCCTACTGTGTATCTTCCTCTGTGGTACCAAAACATCTCGGTTCAGCTGGCTGCTCTTCTTCCAGTGATAACCCAGCCTTGGTCTTCTCTTTGGTGGTGGTCGTCACTAAATTGTGTCTGACTCTTGTGACCCCATGGACTGTAGCCCACCAGGCTTCTTGCCCATGGGATTTCCCAGGCAAGAATACTGGAGTGGGTTGTCATTTCCTTCTCCAGGGTATCCTCCCAATCCAGGGATTGAACCAGGGTCTCCTGCATTGCAGGCGGATTCTTTACCTGCTAAGCCACCCAGAAGCCTTTACACTGATTACCACCATTTGTCAGCCCAGAAAGGAAGTCAGGAGACAAAGTGTCCTTGGGCTTGCCCTCAAGGAGCTCACGGGGCTCTGCTGGATATGCTGTCCATGAGATGGCCTTGGGATCCACAAGATGGTGTTCACTCAGAACTTGTGACAAACAGGGCTACCCCTAGGCATGGCACAGTCACCATCTGTGCCCCACTGCACCAGAGTCAAGGAGTGTTAGGGGCCCCAGGGTGCTGGGAGCAGGAACGAGGGAGCAGCTTGATATGAGAACCCTATGACCATCAAACCAGGACGTTCTGGAATGGGGCTGAGAGAATGAGCAGCAGGATGATAGGATCAGGGAGTAGGGAGGCTGAGAAGGAAGATCTGGACAGGAGAATTCTTTGAGGGCTGCTGCAGAAGGAAGAGTCCAGGCCATGCAACTAAAACTGTTTATTGAAACCTTAGTTCTACAAAAGCGTGAAAAATCCAGATATAAAGCAGTGGCCAGAGAGGCCCCTGAAGAGAACACCCAGGAGAGGAACCGGAAGAGAGGAAAGCCCAGGAGCAGGGGACTAAGAAGAGAATGTTGGAAGACAAAAGGGCCGGGATGAAGGTCCCAGCAGCCCCTGGTTTTTCTAGACTTGGCACGAGTGTGGGAGGTTCCCCGCCTACCACCTTCCCTCAGCAACTCCCATCATGGGTGGCCCTGTCAGTCCCCGCCTCTCCTACCTCAGGGACATCAAACAGACCCCTGGTCAATGTTTCCTCCCTCCCTCGTCCAATTCTAGGAAACTCAAAAGCAAAAGTCTAGAAGAGCCCAGGGGACAGGAGAGGCAGGAGCCTTGCCCCTATCCACCTGTGACATGCCCCTGGTCACTGAGCTAAGGCCTTCCCGGAATCACCACTGCCCTGGCCAGGCAGTCAGCCACTGAGGGACAGAAGAGCAAGTGACCTTCAGTCCTTCTGCCACATGACCCCCTTAAGCTCCACCACCCAGGAGGACAGGAGACCAGCCAAGGACCCAGATCAAGCTTTGCCCCTCCAGGCTCTCAGGGACTCCCAAATCCTCTTAACGCATTCCTCAGAACCATACCTAGCCTGGGAAAATGAAAGACTTCAGGCGGGCCAGTTCCATGATGCTGAAAAGGGAACACTGCTGGGGCTGTGGGAGCAGAGGGGCCATTGGGCTCCAAGGCCAGGGGGTAGCCAGGCCATGGGAGCGGGACCAAGGACTGGGGGGCCCCGTGGGGACAGTATGGTTGAGGTGGTGGCAGGCACGGCAGGTTGGGGAGTCCTTCTGGAGTTTCTGGCAAAGGGGGCAGTTGTGAAGAAGAGTGGGAGGAGCAGGAGGGTCTGGAGGAGGCAACGGTGGGGGAGTCAGTGAGGCTAGCAGACTGCCCCACAGTGAACGCAACACTACATCGCCTTCCAGGCACCTGGAGATGTTAGCAGGAGACGGCAGGCACTGTGGCATGGGAGAAGGTATGCAGGGTTCCAAAAGGCACCTGGAGGCCAGTCCAAGGTCTGGAGGGCCAGGCGGGGGGCTGCAGGATAGCCCTAAGGACTGGTGTATTACAGCCATCGATGCCACAGCGAGGGCCACGCTGCTCACATATGCCATAGCCAACAGGCAGGACAGCTGGGGGAGAAGAGTTAAGAAATGTCAGTGCTCAAATCCCCTTCCCCTGAACCCTCTTCTAACTGTCTTTAGCATACCCATCCCTTATCTCTGGACACGTGGATTCAACTTAGAGTTCTCAGTCACCATCTACTTCCAACCCCATCTCCTGAGCCATTCTGTATTTGCTTTACATCATCAGCCAGCTCAAGCTCCCTCTGCTTCCTGACCTGCCTCACCTTTGCCAGCCGCTGGCAGAGGGAGCCCAGCGCCAGTTGCCAGGCAGGCTGTTCCAGCACACACACAGGTCTGTGTAGGTGTACCAGCCCCGCCGGTGGCCCTGCTGCTCAGCCACGCTGCAGGGATAGGAGAAAACACAGAGAGGGTCTGCAATCTTCCTGCAGCTGCCTACCGGCACCCTCATTCCTCTGGGGACCTACCAGGGAACACCGGGGAAGTTGTTAAATGTACAGACTCCTAGATTACCCAGTGATTCCAAAGATAAAGGTGAGACCAAGATCTGTATTTTAAATAAGCTTCTCCCACTCTTCCAAAGGTGATTACTCAGAGAAGAGCAGACTTGTTTTGGAACCATGACCTTGGGCGATTCTCTTTCTCATTTTCTCCCTCCCCCCAGTTACACAGACCCTCACCTCTGTTTAGCTCCTAAGGCTTACTTAGGCCTCAGCCTCCAAATCCTCAAGTCCCTCTTCCCAATTCCTAGAACCTACCAGCCCTCCAGCCAGCTCAGCACCTCAAAGATTTCCCGAGGATCAGTGTAGAGTCGCCAATCCTGTGGATAAAGAGAAGAGCATCCAACAAGACTTGGACATGAGCCACAGTCAATTAATAACCAGACCCACAGCAGCAACTACAACCTCTACTACAAGTAATACTTGGCTCTTACCATGTGCCAGATACTGTTCCAAAAACTTTTATGTATTAACTTATTTAATCACCACATATCTGGTTTCACATTGCACCCTCCATTAAAAGCAAGTGGCAAAAAATAACCCTGGGAATCGTTCATGCCCATAGCAAGCCCAGAATCTAGGGAAAAGCAAAGTCTGGAAGAAAATACCCAGAGCCCAGTAAGATAAGCTCTGGCTCAGTGTACTCTGTGGGACCTGGAAGACTGACAATGGGAGGTCTCCACTTCTGACTTCACCATGCCAGGAACCTCCAAAGACTGTGCTTATTCCAGACAAGCTAGAGGGGAAGATGTTAATAAGGGAAGACATAAAGAGGACAAACAGAAAGATAAATGAAGAGACCATAGGAAGCTGGGAGATAAAAAAGGATGAAAAGAACATAAAAACAGTCAGGAAAACAGAGCAAGAGAGAGAAGAGCTATTCACCATGGCACTCAGGAAGCCCCTCTCCAGGGCATTGAGAGTGGGCACGGCCACACCCCCAGCAGCTCCCCATTCATCATTGAAGACCTCTTCCTCCTCCCCTTCGTCATAGAGGTACTTACTGGCCACCATCTGCAGCAGAACCAGAGGTGGTATCAGTAGAGCTCACATCTGGCTCCGGGCTTACCAGGGAGATGAATGGAAGAGGGCATCTTACCATGGAGATCAGGAACAAGTCAGAGGATGACACATGCTGTAAGTAGTCCGGGTTTCTATGCCGGAGCCGCTCAATGTATACCAGAGCCAGCATCATAGCACACGGAGAGATGCAAGCCTCTCTGGGTATCAGAAAGCATTAGGAATTAAACGCAAGGATCTTTCGGTTCTTGTAACTTATGATGCTCATCCCTGTATCTTTACAAGTTCTCTTTAGAGATAACTAAAGATAAGCTCTGGCTCAGTGTACTCTGTGGGACCTGGAAGACTGACAATGGGAGGTCTCCACTTCTGACTTCACCATGCCAGGGACCTCCAAAGACTGTGCTTATTCCAGAAAAGCTAGAGGGGAAGATGCTAATAAGGGAAGACATAAAGAGGACATCCCCTCTCTTTAGAGCCCAAACACTCTCTCTGTGTGTCTCTCAGTTGTGAACTCACCGGGACACGTGGGCTACATATTTCTTCTGGAGCCGGCGAATAGGACTGGGGGCTGCCTTCTGCAGGAGTTCCACAGCAATATCTGCAGAGGCAGAAGGACAACAGAGTGAGCAAACAACTCCCTCACAGCTGGGCCCACTGCTATCAGCAGAAGACCCAGATCTACATTCTCTGAGGTCTTGGAGACAGGACCACAGTAACAAAGCAGAGATCCAATTCTCCCAGGCTGAAACAAAAGGCCTATTCCAAATTTGAATTCAGCTCCTTCCAGCTGGAAGGCTTATTTCCCTGTCACCTGCAATTACCTAGATGCGTCCTTCACTCTAGCTCTTTGAGGAGATAAACATGCCTAGTTGATGGGGGAAATATATGATAGATATGCTTGGAAAATTAAAAGTTTCTAGTATATAGATTCGGAGAAGGCAATGGCACCCCACTCCAGTACTCTTGCCTAGAAAATCCCATGGATGGAGGAGCCTGTGGGCTGCAGTCCATGGGGTGGCTGAGAGTTGGACCCAACTCAGTGACTTCACTTTCCCTTTTCACTTTCGTGCATCGGAGAAGGAAATGGCAACCCACTCCAGTGTTCTTGCCTGGAGAATCCCAGGGACAGGGGAGCCTGGTGAGCTACTGTCTCTGGGGTTGCATAGAGTCGGACACGACTGAAGCGACTTAGCAGCAGCAGTAGCAGCAGTATATAAATCAAGAAGAATATAAATTTGTAAGGCAGCAATATTTCCTACTCATCTAGATTTAAGGAAAAAATGAAATACAAACCTAGTCCTTACACCTGTCAAACATACTAGCTACCAAGAGGCAGTGTAGTTCACAGGCTACACCTAAAGTCACTTTGATGACAGCTGACAACCCCACTTTCAGGCTTCTCACTTGTCCGATCGTACAACCGTCTAACCTGCCACGGGGCTGGAGAGCTCCTCCAGGGTACAGTCAGTTTCCCAGTCCCAGCCATAGTAGAGTCTCCTTCGGATCCGGGCACTCAGCTTCTGGTGTCCTGGGAGGAACTGAAACAGGGCAGGAGGTGGGTGGAGGGTGAAGGGCAGGAAGGGTATGATGGAGACCCTGGCTCCTGGCTGGAAGGGGGCTACCGGGCGGTAGTCCTGCCTCAGGGCTAGTGGGGCCCGTACCCCACCCAGCCCCGCATTCTCTGGATTGTTTGCTAGTGGCATTATGTCCACAGGGGGTGGAGTCCTCCTCACCGAGGGCTCTGGAGGAGAAGTTCTCCAAGAAGGGGCCGGGTTGGCTACCTCCTACCCCATTCTCGTACCCCGCGGCTCTCCCCATGGGCCCAAGGAGCCAGGGCCTCGAGTAGGCACGGGTCGAGCGGCTACCGCTAGCTCCCCAGCAGAGCCATCAGGCGAGCTCGCGGCCCCGCTCGGGCTCCTGTTGGGGGGCGCGGAGGGAGGGCCCGCGATCGCGGCTCCAAGCGCTGGGAGGCTAGGAAGGCGGCGGGCCGCGAGCTCACCGTGAAGTCCTGGAAGCCGGTGAGGGAGAAGGTGCCTTCTTCGTCCAGGAGGAGCCCGGCCAGATCCATCGCGCCGCCAGCCACTGCCCTACGAAGGGAAGGGAGTTCTAAAGGGGCCGCGGAGCCGTCCCTGCCCGCCTGCCCACCTGTCCGCTGGGGTCCCTCCCGCGGGCCGCCGCCCTTCCCGGTGCAGCCCCCTCCCCTCGCGCCAGCCGCGGCAGGCGGAGCCGGGCAGCAGAGTCTCTTCCTGTTCCGCTCCGGGCGGGGCTCCCGGCTCCGGGTTCTGGGCTCCGGACTCGGGGCGTGGAGCTCCAGGGCCTGGGCGCCCACCTCACCGAGTAGAGAGGAGTCCTGGCTTCGAGGCGCGTGCTGTGCCTTTGCCGCGGCGCGCTTCTGCCCGGTGTTTACAAGCCGCGGGGGCGTCGCGGGCGAAGTCAGCTTCGGGCACTTCCTGCGGGCAGCTGGGCCAAGCCGCCGGCTTCGACCGCTGGGAAGGAGCTGGGCTAGAATTCCTGATATCGCTGAGCCCCAGCGTGTCTGAGAAATTGGGACAATTCCTAGGGGACCGTGGCACACTTGAGGACGAGCGAGCCCGGCTGACCTTTTCGTGCCGGTGTAGATATAAATGTAAATAAAACAAAGACTCGGGACAGGGAGTTGCTTGCAATTGTTTTCTTTTAAAGGGGAGATGTATGCACACACAGAACAATATACATTAAAAAATAAAATCAGCAAGAGTACAAAAATTTTAACTGGTGAATTGTGTACAAAGTAGCAAGGGCACTGATTTTTGGCTATATATTTTGTAGGATTATTGCCGAGATTAAATGTTCTTAAGGGAACACGTTAACAACACGCTTGTTACGCTGGAAGCCTCAATAAGTGGTGTTACGCCCCGGCCAAGAGTAAATAGCACCTAAACAGAGTTTTAGACTTCGAGACCCCAGTAACTCGCTTAAGGTATTGGAAGGAGTTCCAATGTGTGAAAGGACGGAGAGCTTACAGAAAGTTGAGACGGAAACAACTTTTCTGTTTTTGAGTCGATCGAGTCAGCGCTGCTGTTTATTTGTTGAGAGGGAACTGGGAGGACCAGTACGTCGAGGGTTGAGTAAAGGGACGGCCGCCGCCCTAACCAGAGCAGAAAGATCCCACGGGGGTATCTGGAAGCTGACTTCCTGCCGCTTCGGCCAGGACCGGCCTCCCTAGCCGCCCTGCCCACACAGGGGGAAGAAAATTGGCTGGGGTGGGCAAAAGCGGAGATACAGCCCCTCTGTCAGGAAGAGGGAGACACCGCCCAGCGCCGCCAAGACACACACCTGCGTAGGAGCAGGGTCACCGGCAAGCCCCTGCGCGCAGGCGCCGGTCACCCTATCCGGGCGGTTAGGGCACATCACGTGCCAGGCTCGTCGCTCCGCCGCCACGTGACGCCCGTCCGCGGCCTGGGCGGCCCTCTCCGCGGTGTGCGCCCCCTTCCGCCTGACGCGCGCCCCGGGCGGCGGCCGCGCAGCCCTGGCTCCTCGCGGGCTCGGGCGGCGGCTGCGGCGGGGCTATGGCGAGTGGCGGTGGCGGTGGCGGTGGCGGTGGCAACACCGGCACTGGAGGGGGCCCGGGGCTGGGCCTGACCCTGGGCCTGGGCCTGGGCATGGGTGAGGCCACGGGCGAGGCGGAGGAGGAGGCGGCCACGGCCGAGGCGGTGGGACGCCTCGCCACGACGCTGTGGCTGCGGCTCCGCGGCTGGGAGGCGGTGTTGGCCGCAGCGCAGCGGCTGCTGGTGTGGGAGAAGCCGCTGCACAGCCTAGTCACGGCGGCCGCGCTCAACGGCCTCTTCTGGTAACGGCCGGGGAGGAGGGGGCGGGGCCGGGCAGCGCGGGAGAGCGGGGGCGGGCGAGCCCGGAGTACCGTTCCCCTTTCTGGGAAGACGCTGGTCCTGGAGGGCTGGTCCACCTCCTCGTGTTTAAAGATCGTTGTCAGCCTGGGTTGCCCCTTTCCTCTGTCTTCGGGTGTCGAATTTGGCCTGGAGGTTCCCATTCCTCCATCAGCGGGCGCTTTTCAGCCTTTCGCGATGGATGTAGGAGCCTCTCTCACCCACTCACCGCTGAGTGCCTGTCTCTCCCTAAGGTTGGTGTCTTCGTCCTCCCTACGGCCCTTCTTCCTACTCAGCATCTCACTTTTGGCCTATTTTCTGCTGGATTTGTGGCAGCCTCGCTTCCTCCCTGACATCTCTGGTGAGTGTGACTTGATTCATTCAGCAAGCCCCAGTGAGCACTTGTTTTGTGCCTGACCCACCAGGCTTCGGTTGAATGGTGAGACGCATGTACCGCAGGCCACCTGCCTCCCAAAGCACGACTGCCTATTTCCCCAGATGGGAAATAAATTTCCCCTTTCTCAAAATTCATGTTATTGTGTGGTTGTTCAGTTGCTAAATCGTGTCTGATTCTTATCCATTGAGTGGTGATGCTATCTAACCATCCCATCCTCTGCCGCCCTCTTCTCCTCTTGACTTAAATCTTTATTGTCTGTAGTAGTAGTAAAGATTGCGGACTCCGTATCCAGATTGCCTGGATTCCATTGCCTGCTTCCCGTTTACCCTGTACGTGACCTTATAAAAGTTTCATAAGGAGGATATTCTTGTATTTATAAATACACTTCATATGCTTATGGTAGGACTTCACATATGGTAGGAATATTAGTTCTTACCAAGGTTTTCTTGTCCACATGTTTACTTAATAGACAGTTTAGAGAACTGGCTGCCAGGTTGTGTGTGAGCTGTTTGGGGTGTAAGTACATGTGAATGTGAATAAGATGGGGTTCCTATTGTTGAAAAGAGTAAAGCGTAAGAAAGGAGACATACAAACAATGTAACAATGTAATACTTCCTGCAAATGGCATTTGGAAAAAGCACTTTGGGACTGCAGAGGAAGGGCAACTGTTTCTGCTTGGGGAGTGTTTCCCAGAGCTCTGCCCCTCAGTAACTTGTCTCCCTTCCCTCTCTATAGCATCATCCCCGGAGGAGCCACACTCTGACAGGTGAGTGCAGACCACCCCTGGAAGAACAGACAAATGTCCAAACCCTGTCTTGTGTTGGTGCCAGTGTCACCACCACGGTGCAGAGCCATACGGAGTTTCTGCAGGCCCAGCCCCCAACATAGTGAATGCACTGTAGCAAGCTTGGTCCCGGGTTCTTGTGTAGGTGTTTGTATGCCTGCTGTTTTCAGGGCAAAGGGTTGGGAGCCCCAGGCTTTATTTCCCAGGTCCCAGACAGCCTCCCTTTGGGAGGCAGGGTTGGCCACTTTCTTAGACTACAGAGCTCATGGGCATTCTCAGAGGGATTTGAGTGCCTAGGAAGCTGGTGTCTGAGGCCTCCAGGGGTCATATCATGTCTCCCCAGTGAGGGTGCGGGGTCAGGAGCCCGGCCGCACCTGCTGAGTGTGCCCGAGTTGTGCAGATACCTGGCTGAGAGCTGGCTCACCTTCCAGATTCATCTGCAGGAGCTGCTGCAGTACAAGAGGCAGAATCCAGCTCAGGTAACCTCCCCCTCATCACACAACAGTGCTCTAACCTGTGGAGAAATGGAGGTGGGGATGGGGAGGAGTGACTTGAACTCCTTGACTGGAGACGAAGGATAAGGCCTGAGGCCTTCTTGAGGCAAAATTTACTGCTAGTAGCCTGATACAAGAGGCAGAGTAAGCTTTTGGTGTCCTGACACTATTTCTTGCCAAGAGAGACCAAGTTTGAATTATAGGTGTTTGGCTATGTCAGTTGCAAACTTCCTGAATCGATGATCCTGGGCATCCTCTTGACTAAACTGGATCACTGCATTCTTAGAGGACATACCCTTCCTTCCACCAGTGGAGCAATAATATTTCTTTGCCCAGATAAGTGGAGCACATACCTCAGTCTCCTGTTCTTAGACCCTGTGCTCTTTCTGCAGTTCTGTGCGCGTGTCTGCTCTGGCTGGCGGTGCTGGCTGTGCTGGGACACTATGTGCCAGGGATTATGATTTCCTACATTGTCTGTGAGTAGCATCTGGCCCCTGCCCTTTCCAAAGCCCTTTCTTTGTCGTCTTTTCTTGGACTGACCCAAGGGGGGTTGTTACACTCTGTTTGCCCATTTATCCATTTACAGAGATCTTCAGGAGGATGCTGTGGGATTAGTGGAAGGAGGGCAGTGGATGTGGGAAGAAGTTGGCACAACCTCAGGAAGGGACTTTGTCTCCTTTCAGCCTTTCCTGTTTAGGCATCGGTTGAATGAGGGCTCTTAGGTAATAGGCATAGGGAGCTCTGAGTGGACTCTCTGACCCTCAGTGCTGAGTATCCTGCTGTGGCCCCTGGTGGTGTATCATGAACTGATCCAGAGGATGTACACGCGCCTGGAGCCCCTCCTCATGCAGCTGGACTACAGCATGAAGGCAGAAGCTGATGCCCTGCATCACAAACACGACAAGAGGAGTAAGGGGATCCCGTGACCCAGGAGGGCAAGGCGGGGAGGACCTTGGTTTGAGGCTTGTGAAATGCCCTGGGATTTAGATACTCTCCAGACACCTGTGGCTATGTTTGTCCCCCATCTCTGTTCCTGCTTGGTCACTGCCCTGCTGTTGTTCTCCAGAGCGGCAGGGGAAGAATGTACCACCCGGAGGTGATGAGCCACTGGCGGAGACAGAGAGTGAGAGCGAGGCAGAACTGGCTGGCTTCTCCCCGGTGGTGAGGTCCAGGGGTCCAGGGTCAATGGGCTGTCGAGTATGGAGCTGGGGGAGAATCTGCTTTAGAGCAGCTACTTCTCAAGGGGGTGGGAGTTGGTGGCAGGGCAGGGATGCTCCTGGAAATGGGCTCTCTCACCCCTTTGTCTGTTGTGTTCATTGTGGTTCCCCTGCAGGTGGATGTGAAGAAAACAGCATTGGCTTTGGCCATTACAGACTCAGAGTTGTCAGATGAGGAGGCTTCTATTTTGGAAAGCGGTGGCTTCTCTGTCTCCCGGGCAACACTCCACAACTAACTGACGTTTCGGAGGGTATGGGAAGTCCTTTGTCCCTCCTGATCTTCCTGTTCCCTGCCATGGGATGCTGGCTGTGCTCTCTGGTGGTTGCCCCCATAAATGTTTTCTTTGGGGAGCTCATCCCTAGTTGTACACCAAGTTCCTGAAAGACCTTAACACCTAAGGCCTGGCCTAGCATCCTACATCCTGAGTTCTCATCCTTGAACTGAATGGCCCGTTGCAGCTACTCAGAACAGCAGGCCTATTCCTGTCCCTTTGTTTTCTGCACAGATTTGGACCAGCAGAGCCTGCCAAGTGAACCAGAGGAGGCCCTGAGTCGGGAGCTAGGGGAGGGAGAGGAGACAGACCTGGCCCCTCCCGAAGACCTGCTGGGCTCCCCTCAGGCCCTCTCACGACAAGACCTGGACTTGGAGGAAGAAGATGTGGCATCCAAGGAAGCCTTGCTTCAGCTCTCATCCCCCCTTCACTTTGTGAACACGCACTTCAATGGGGCAGGGTCTCCCACAGATGGAGTGATGCTCTCCCCTGGAGGACCAGTGGAGACACTGAGCCTGGAGGCAGTGAGTGGTGACCTCATCACTCCTCCCAGCACTCTGTCGCCCCTACTTGGCCTTGCGGAAAGTGACCCAGTCCCCTCCCCCTCCGTACTCCCATCTCTGCCCCAGGACTCACCCCAGCCCCTGCCTGCCCCTGAGGAAGAAGAGGCACTCACCACTGAGGACTTCGAGTTGCTGGATCAGGGGGAGCTGGAGCAGCTAAATGCAGAGCTGGGGTTGGGTCCAGAGACATGCCCAGAGCCCCCTGATGCTCCACCCCCTCCACCCCTAGGGCCCGACACCCCGTCTCTGGTACAGTTAGACCAGGAGGCTCAGGCCATGGCAGAGCCATAAGCCTGGGGGAAGGAGTTGCAGGCACAGTAGGGCTTCCTAGCTAAGGATGTCACTGTTGGCTCCTTTCCCTGCTCTCCTGGGGAGGAGCAATATGTGGGGAAGCTGGCTATCAGATGGAGCAGTACACCCTCCACCTGCCTGCCTGCCTGCCTGCCTGCCTGCCGTCCCAAGCCTGGGACAGTACCTGGGATTTGTTTTAAGTTTGTAAATAATTTTACATTTGGGTTTAGTGGTTATGAACAGGGCTAGGGGAGTCCTTCCCACTTGCCTCCCCGCCTCATCTCTAGTCTCATTCCACAATGCCCCAAGCCCTGATGGTCTGTCCTTTTCTTTTTCCTCCTTTCCTCAGGGACCTGTGCTGCTCTGTCCTCGTGTCCCACTTGGTTGTTTAGTTCAGGCACTTTATCATTTTTCTTTCCTATCCCAGCCCCTCTCTGCTTTACTTCCCTGCTGTGTCCTGTCCTTAGCAGCTCAATCCCCACTCTTTACCAGCTCTTCCTCCCCAGCAGGCCCCAGCTAAGCTTTAGGGAGGCTCCCGTCTGGGAGGTACAGATGAAACCTGGGGTGGTGGGTCGGGTCAGTAGTTAATGCACTTAAGTCACTGTAGCCCGTGGAACCTCCACTGCACCCTTGCCCTCGTTCATCCTGGCCCTTCCCTATATAGGATGAGAGCAGGGATCCCACAGCACATACGATAGTGCTGTGGTAGTGAGCAGGACCTCTGTCTTGTGGGGCGAGGGGCTTTCTTATCTTAGGAGTAAGGAGATCTGTATCTCTGGGCCATGGTCCAAGTGTGGTGGGACCCCCTACTAGGGTCAGGAAATGGACAGTAACATCTGTGCAGGTGTTGACTGGAAAAATAAAGTGTTGATGGCTAGAACTGCTGCTGCCTGCCTCACTGAGCTCTGTCTCCCTCTGTGCTCTGCCCCTACTGCCTTGTCCCCTGTTTGCTCCTGGCTGTTTATTTACTTTGGTGCAAAACAAGGCCAGAAGCAAGGATTACCCTGACGGCCCTAACCTGCCCTTAGCTGAGTTCTCTGTGATACGCTTAGTAAGGTTTAGCATGTGCAAATAAGTATGTGCAAGAGGAAACTGCTTCAGCTTCCCAATCAGAAACTTGAGACCACTGTGCACCACAACATTGTTTTCTAGTGTTGTCCACAAGCTTAACACGTAAGAAGTCTTCACCCATCTACGTACTGACGGTTAACTCTCAATCCTCATTTGTCTGTCCTGATAGACGCAAACAAGCAGGACTTACACCTGTATTAAAATTGATTCCAAGGGTCTTCCCTCGTGACAGTGGTTAAGAATCCTCCTGCCTTTGCAGGAGACACCGGTTTGACACCTAGTCTAGGAAGATCCAACATACTGCAGGGCAACTATGCCCATGTGCCAAAACTACTGAGCCCCTGCACCGTAACTGCTGAAGCCCTCACCTAGAGCCTGTGCTCCACAACAAGAGAACCCTGTGCGTCACATCACAACGGAGAGGAGCCTCCACTCGCCACTAGAGACAGCTCGTGTGCAGCAACAAAGACCTAGTGCAGCCATCAATCAATAAAAGAACATTAAAAAACTTTCCTGGCAGTCTGGTGGTTAAGACTACGCTTCCACTAGAGGGGCAAGGGTTAGATCCCTAGTCATGGAACTAAGATCCCACATGCCACAGAGCACAGTCAAAAAGAGACACAAGATTGATTCCAAGCCCAGGAACATGAAAGAAACAGTGTCTACACTAACAATGCAACATTCCTGCTCAGCACTCCTCTAGGTGATCTATACTAACTGTTTTTCCATCAGGACCCTAACATAAGATACTGTTATTTTATAGAAGTTACCTTTCACAAAGCCACAGCCTTTGTTCATGATGGAGCCAGAATCCAAATCCAGGCAGTCTGGCTCCACCAGTCACCCTATAATAGGGAGCCCCTGTCCATCAATAGGGCCCAGATGTGAATATACTCAAGGATGTGAGAATGATACAGGAGCAGTCTGCTTATCCCAGCTCCACAAAGACTGGTCTCTTAGCAGTCCTTGCTCTTTGGGGAAGAACAGCGTTCAGAGGAGAGCCCAGAACTGGACAGATGGCTTTTTTCATGAGTTCACAGCCTTGGCCTCCATTCAGCTGGAAGTTCGATCTGGCAGTGCTGACTGGCTTCTGAGGTTGACTTCTGTGCTACATCTCTTCTAAGTGTGTGAGAATTTTTTCTTTCCATGTGTTTCACATTTGCCTGAAAGGCTTTCAGGGATTCAAGGGTCCTCCCTGTCTTGCTGTTGGAGGAACATGAACTTGTAATCATCTAGAAATGTCTGAAGAGAATGGGAGAACAGTTCTAATCATCAAACAGACAATTCAGGAAAAAATAGAATTAATCCAAAAAACAATTGCTGCCGTGGCCCCACCTTTATTTCCTTGTTTAACTTGCAGTTTGAAGACAGAGCCAGAAGACTGTACTGCCATGAGAGTCCATTCTTGACACTTGCCCTGGTCCAATGGCTGTTATATGTTTGTCTACAGTTTTTCATTACCAGGTATTCTGGCCATTTCCTGCCTCATGATGAAAGGGACAAGAAGAAAGCTTTTCATATGAATGAAAGAAAAATTAAGCAGAAATATGAAAACTACAGTTAGGCTAAACAAAAAAATAGAAGTACAACCTGGGGAAAGAAGGGTTCAGTTCAGTTCAGTTCAGTCACTCAGTCGTGTCCAGCTCTTTGCGACCCCATGAATCACAGCATGCCAGGCCTCCTTGTCCATCACCATCTCCCAGAGTTCACTCAAACTCATGTCCATCGAGTTGGTGATGCCATCCAGCCATCTTATCCTCTGTCGTCCCCTTCTCCTCCTGCCCCCAGTCCCTCCCAGCATGAGAGGCTTTTCCAATGAGTCAACTCTTTGCATGAGGTGGCCAAAGTATTGGAGTTTCAGCTTCAGCATCAGTCCTTCCAATGAACACCCAGGACTGATCTCTTTTAGGATGGACTGGTTGGATCTCCTTGCAGTCCAAGTGACTCACAAGAGTCATCTCCAACACCACAGTTCAAAAGCATCAATTCTTCTGTGCTCAGCTTTCTTCACAGTCCAACTCTTGCATCCATGCATGACCACTGGAAAAACTATAGCCTTGACTAGACAGACCTTTGTTGGCAAAGTAACGTCTCTGCTTTTGAATATGCTATCTAGGTTGGTCATAACTTTCCTTTCAAGAAGTAAGCGTCTTTTAATCTCATGGCTGCAGTCACCATCTGCAGTGATTTTGGAGCCCCCCAAAATAAAGTCTGACACTGTTTCCACTGTTTCCCCATCTATTTCCCATGAAGTGATGGGACCAGATGCCATGATCTTCGTTTTCTGAATGTTGAGCTTTAAGCCAACTTTTTCACTCTCCTCTTTCACTTTCATCAAGAGGCTCTTTAGTTCCTCTTCACTTTCTGCCATAAGGGTATCATCTGCATATCTGAGGTTATTGATATTTCTCCCAGCATTCTTGATTCCAGCTTGTGCTTCTTCCAGCCCAGCGTTTCTCATGATGTGAACTGAACTGAACTGAACTCTGCATATAAGTTAAATAAGCAGGGTGACAATATATAGCCTTGACATACTCATTTTCCTATTTGGAACCAATCTGTTGTTCCATGTCCAGTTCTAACTGTTGCTTCTTGACCTGCATATAGGTTTCTCAAGAGGCAGGTCAGGTGGTCTGGTATTCCCATCTCTTGAAGAATTTTCCACAGTTTATTGTGATCCTCAGTCAAAGGCTTTGGCATAGTCAATAAAGCAGAAATAGATGTTTTTCTGGAACTCTCTTGCTTTTTCCATGATCCAGCGGATGTTGGCAATTTGATCTCTGGTTCCCTCTGCCTCTTCTAAAACCAGCTTGAACGTCTGGAAGTTCACAGTTCATGTATTGCTGAAGTCTGGCTTGGAGAATTTTGAGCATTACTTTACTAGCATGTGAGATGAGTGCAATTGTGTGGTAGGTTGAGCATTCTTTGGCATTGCCTTTCTTTGGGATTGCAATGAAAACTGACCTTTTCCAGTCCTGTGGCCACTGCTGAGTTTTCCAAATGTGCTGGCATATTGAGTGTAGCATTTTCACAGCATCATCTTTCAGGATTTGAAAGAGCTCAACTGGAATTCCATCACCTCCACTAGCTTTGTTCATAGTGATGCTTCTAAGGCCCACTTGACTTCACATTCCAGGATGTCTGGCTCTAGGTGAGTGCTCACACCATCGTGATTATCTGGATCATGAAGATCTTTTTTGTACAGTTCTTCTGTGTATTCTTGCCACCTCTTCTTAATATCTTCTGCTTCTGTTAGGTCCAGACCATTTCTGTCCTTTATTGAGCCCACCTTTGCATGAAACGTTCCCTTGGTCTCTCTAATTTTCTTGAAGAGACTGCTAGTCTTTCTCATTCTGTTCTTTTCCTCTATTTCTTTGCATTGATCACTGAGGAAGGCTTTCTTATCTCTCCTTGCTATTCTTTGGAACTCTGCATTCAGATGCTTATATCTTTCCTTTTCTCCTTTGCTTTTTGCTCTCTTCTTTTCACAGCTATTTGTAAGGCCTCCTCAGACAGCCATTTTGCTTTTTTGCATTTCTTTTCCATGGAGATGGTCTTGATCCCTGTCTCCTGTACAAGGTCACGAACCTCCGTCCATAGTTCATCAGGCTTAGTTACATGTTTTATGTTTGCAGGGGAGGGCAGTGCACTTTATGTGTTCTAACAGCTAATAGTATAATGTTGCTGCTCATAAATTTAATTTTAGGCTGTATTACTGGGAAGAATATAATACCTAAGTGTACTGTGCACAAATTAGAATATTTCCACAGGGTGCATTGCTACGCTTGTGGACAAACTGACAAATTGAAGAGTGCCCAGAAGAGAATCACCAGAAATAAATGCTGAAAATACCATCACATGGAGCACATGGGGAATTGTGAAGGAACAGAGAATGTTTAAGCCAAGAAGGGAATGCAAAATTAAATCATTTCAGTGGCTATCAAACTTTGCAGGGTTATCTGTAGGACTTCTGAGGGTAAAAAATCTTTTAGAAGAGTTTGATTAATAATCATGTAGGCAGGTCCATCAACAGATGAATGGATAAAGAAGTTGTGGTGTATACACACCATGGAATATTGCTCAGGCATAAAAAGGAATGCATTTGAGTCAATTCTTTGAGGTGGATGAATTTAGAACCTATTTTACAGAGTGAAGTGAATCAGAAAGGGAAAGATAAATATTCTAACACATATATACAGAATCTAGAAAAATGGTACTGAAGAATTTATTTACAGGGCAACAGTGGAGAAACAGACAGAGAACAGACTTATGGACATGGGGAGGGGAGGAGAGGGTGAGATGTATGGAAAGAATAACATGGAAACTTATGCTACCATATGTAAAATTGATAGCCAATGGGAATTTGCTGTATGGCTCAGGAAACTCAAACAGGGGCTCTGTATCAACCTAGAGGGGTGGGATGGGGAGGGAGATGGGAGGGAGGTTCAAAAGGGAGGGGATATATATATATACCTATGGCTGATTCATGTTGAGGTTGACAGAAAACAGCAAAATTCTGTAAAGCAATTATCCTTCAATAAAAAATAAATTAAAAAAAAAAAACACATAGGCAGAATTTGTTTCTCTGTTCAAGGGATATTGCAAAACAGATTTAAAAGATCTTTAGAAGTACAAAGATCAAGGACAGAGAGTGTAAGAATTTTCCATCATGCAAGGACAGTATATCACCATATTATTTTGCTTTTAATGTCTGAAGTCTCATGGACTTCCTCCTCCTAATCCCTTAAGTTTTGGTTTTTCACTGAGTCTATCCCTGGCTCACTTTTTCTTTGCAAACTGCCTGGACAGTTTCACATGTTCACCCATTTAGTTTCCACTCATATGCTGATGACTTCTAAATCTTAGCTCTTTTCCCAGAACTTTTGACTAAGCATCTCCATTTGAATGTCCCATGGGCATTTCTGTTTAACGTAGCAAAAGCTGAACACATGCTCTTTCCCCTCACCTTCCGCCCCCACCCCCAACTTCCCTACACAGATAGGCTTTTTCTGTGTTTTTTACCATGCTTGTTTCCACCACTAACTCTAAAGACCTACTTCCTTCTCTCTCATCCCATACCCAGTCAATCCCGAGTTGCTGCTAAATTGATGTTCTAATTATTCTTTGATTCACAGCCCTGATTCACACCCTCTGCATCTCAACAGTTTCTCTGCCCACACTCTTGTCTTCTACCAAAATTTATGCCCAACAATGTGGCTAAATAATTGAAAAATACAAATTAGATGATCTTTCTGCTGTTTAATAGTAATCAAGGCTCTCCTACAAGGTATCATTTAAGCTTCCTAATACCGTTAAGAAGCCTTCTGAGATCTACCCTGTCTTGCTCTTTACAGCACCAAACCCCAAAATACTATCCTTTCCTCCACTCAGCTGCACTGCCCTCCTCCACCCCTGCTCTACACTCCCACCTCTCATTCCTCTACTTGCTAAACACTTGTCTTTTAAGATGTACTTCAGACCACACCCCATATTTGAAGGCTTCCCTGATATCTCACATCTGCCCGCATAGGAGACCTGTATAATGCTTACTCAGTATACTGCTGTTTTTCCAAAAATCACATAGAATCTTCGTATGAGCACAGTGTATGGCACATATAGGTGTATGTGTATGTGGATACATTGCTCCCATGATACTTGCTGTTGACAAGAGGCTTCGGTTCCTCATGATACTAACCTCTCCCTCATCACACTAAGCTGGTTGCTTGGGGGCCTCCCTGGTAGCTCAGCTGGTAAAGAATCCTCCTGCAATGCAGGAGATCCTGGTTTGATTCCTGGGTTGGAAGACCCCCTGGAGAAGAGATAGGCTACCCACTCCAGTATTCTTGCCTGAGAATCCCCATGGACAGAGGAGTCTGTCAGGCTATGTATGGTCCATGGGGTCACAAAGAGTCGGACATGACAGAGCAACTAAGAGCAGCACAGCACGTGGTTGTTTGAGTGTCATGACAACACGATAGCTTCCTTCACTAGAGCAAATGGTCCAGGAGAGCAAGAAGAAAGCCACAGTGCTTTTTATGACCTAGTGTCAAAAGTCACACTCTAGCACTTCCACCACACTATATACATTAGAAGCAAGTTACTCAGTCCAGCTCATGCTCTTTAAGGGAAAAATAGGAAAAAAATTGTGGACTTTTTTGGGGGGGCCATGCTGATTGCAGGATCTTAGTTCCCTGACCATGGATTGAACCTAGGTCACGGAAGTGAAAGCACTGAGGCCTAACCACTGGACTGCCAGGGAATTCCCTTGTGGACATATTTTAAAACAATTACACCAAACTGATCTGGAAATTATATTCAAGAATTTGGGCCAACAAGCTACACATTATAAAAATAAAGACAAATAAATGAACAAATTTGTAACAATATATTATACACAGGATATAAAAAATACACATATGTTAAGTTTATGTATCCTTTCTGTAATCTTCACCATCCTGCTTTACTGTAGGAACCATCCACCCTACTCCCATTTTACAGATGAGGAAATTGAAGCATAGTGGTAAAGTGGCTTGCCCAAAGTGCATAGCTTGTTGTGATTAAAATACTGGTTTTCAGCATTTTGTTATTCTCACATACTCATATCTTAAAGTATCAAAATAGAATTTTAGTTGAGGTAGAAATATTCTTTCAACATTGGAAAAAGAAATCTGAATTCTGAATGATTTATAAATGAGGTATAGCCATGATAAAATTTTGAACACACAAAGGTTAGTTTATAAAACATTGCTGCATCCCACAGACTTCAAGAGGAATCAAAAGATGTCAATTCTATCGCAAGAATAATTATTCTAGTTCATAGACACTTTAAACAAGTTTATTAGGAATAGGATACTGTCAAAATTAATATAGGGACTTCCCTAGTGGTCTAGTGGTTAAGAATCTGCCTTCTGGAACTTCCTTGGTGGTTCAGTGGCTAAGACTTTGAGCTCTCAACACAGGGGCCCTGGGTTCCATTCCCGGTCAGGGAGCTAGATCCCACAGGCCGCAACTAAGAGTTCAAATGCTGCAACTAAAGATGCCACTTACCACAACTAAAGCCATGGAGGGGCCAAATAAATAAGTAAAACTTAAAAAAAAAAAAAAAAGAAGAATCCTTCTTCCAATACAGGGGAAGCTGGTTCAATCCCTGATCTGAGAAATAAGATCCCATATGCCACAGAGCAACTAAACCACAACTGGAGAAAAGCCCAAGAACCCCAACAAAGACCCAGTGCAGCCAAAATTTTTTAAATTAATATAGGTCTTCTGCATCAGAATCTCAATCTAGAGTCAATGAAATTGAAGAAGATGGATACAAATCAGAAATTTTCCACTTGAAACAAAACTATACTTTGCTAGAAATTAAAAATATATTTATATATATATCCACCTGGTGGTGGTTTAGTCACTAAGTCATGTCCAACTCTTGCCGACCCCATGGACTGTAGCCTGCTAGGCTCCTCTGTCCATGGGATTCTCCAGGCAAGAATACTGGAGTGGGTTGCCATTTCCTTCTCCAGGGGATCTTCCTGACCCAGGGATCGAACCTGGGTCTCCTGCATTCAGGTAGATTCTTTTACCAACTGAGCTATGAGGGAAGCCCATATATCCACTGAGAGAAACAAAAATAACTCAAAGTTACCAAATGAGGTGAAATTATTTGAATGAGGAGAAGTTGGGGAACTATGTTTGAAGTTAGATTTATAACCATCTCTTCACATTCCTTTGAGAAATACACCACCAGAAAAAGCTTTTTAAAGCAGCTAGAAAATTTTGTACCAAAAATACACTTACAATTTAACAGTGATATCTTAATATATTTCTTTAAGAGATCATTATTTTTAAAAAGAGCAAATAGGGAATTCCCTGATGGTCCAGTAGTTAGGATTCCATGCTTCCATGGGCTCAGGTCTGAGCCCTGGTCCAGTGGCTAGATAGCATCACCAACTCAATGGATATGAGTTTGAGCAAACTCCAGGAGATAGTGAAGGACAGGCGATCCTGGTGTGCTGCAGCCCAAGGGACTGCATAGAGTAAGACACAACTTAGCAACTGAACAACAAACAACCAGAAACTAAGATCCCACAAACCAGGTGACCAAAATAAAATAAAATAAAGTTGTAAAAATAAATTTCATTTAAAAGAGAGAGCAAATAATTTTATTTCCAATTATTTTTACATTTTTACTTTTATTGGCATTTAGTTTTTTACTCTAAAATAATACTTCATTAATTTTATATCTAACAACTATATTAAAATATTAATGTATATTTAACATTCATGAATTTTAAGCTTACATCTTTACATTTAGTTGTGTGTGTGTCTTTCAAAGATATCAAGAAATTTTACTTTTTAAAATGCTTAACATTTGGCTTTAAAAGTAAATTATTGTTTTCTGTAAAATAAATACTGAAATACCGATGAAGTCATTTTGCCAACCTGTCAACCTCTAACAGCTAGTAGTTATTGGCACTGCAATTTGAACTCACTCAGAAGAACTCCAGTTTTATACTTCATCTAATCAGGCTTTATCAGTATTATTGACTATATGCACTACTGACATTTTGATCCAAATAATTCTTTGCGGTGGTGATAGAAGCTGTCCTGTTCATTGTCAAAAGTTTAGCAGCATCCTACCTATTAGATGCAAGGAGCCCCTCTCCCTCACTATCCCCCTCCTCCTCTGGACATTGAACTGCAGGGTAGAGACCTTAAGTTAGTCACCTCTATGCCCAGGACCTTGTATAAAATCTGATAAGTCTTGGATTGAATCAAATACATGTAACCTGTAAAATCATGTGAATTTGAACTATATGCCTAAATTAAGAGTCTTCAATTAATCCATGGGAGAGCTAAGGCACTTCAGGACAAGTAACTGAATGTCATCAAGAAGTTTGTTTTACTATATCATATACCTGAGAAAGCAAGGCAAACCTCAGTGAAGGGAGAGCCAGGCCCATCTTCAAATCTCCTGGGATCTGAAGTCATTTCCAATCAAAGAGCTTCCACACCTGGTTATTTAAATAGTGATAGATATTTGAATAGTACCTTGCTCCAAATCATGGCATTAGTTTTACACCTCGTGTTTTCCTTTGGGTTTCCTGGTAGCTCAAGAAGCTGGCTGCAATGCAGGAGACCTGGGTTTGATCCCTGAGTCAGGAAAATCCTCTGGAGAAGGAAATGGCAGCCCACTCCAGTATTCTTGCCTGGAAAATGCTATGGACAGGAGAGCCTGACAGGGATTGATAAAAGCTCTTTCTGGTGTTGTACTACTCAAAAGAATGTGAAGAGATGGTTATAAATCTAACTTCAAATACAGGTCCCCAACTTTTTCTTGTTGGAATAATTTTACCTCATTTGGTAACTTTGAGATCTTTTTGTTTCTTCAGGTGGTTATATTTGTGTGTGTGTGTGTGTGTGTGTGTTTTTTTTTTAATTTGTAGCAAGGTAAAATTTTGTAGCAAAGTAAAGTTTTGTTTCAAGTGGAAGACTTCTGATTTGTATCCATCTTCTTCAATTTCATTGACTCTAGATTGAGATTCTGATGCAGAGGACCTATATTAACTTTAAAATTTTTTGACTGCACTGGGTCTTCATTGGAGTGCTCGGCTTTTCTCTAGTTTCAGCTTATGGCTTAGTTGCTCTGTGGCATGTGGGATCTTAGTTCCCAAGTCAGGGATCAAACCAGCTTCATCTGCATTAGAAGGAGTATTTTTTTAAAAATATATTTAGTTTTATTTATTTATTTGGCCACTCTAGGGCTTTAGTTGTGGTATGTGGGATCTTTAGTTGTAGCATTCGAACTCTTAGTTGCAGCCTGTGGGATCTAGCTCCCTGACCGGGAATGGAACCCACGGCCCCTGTGTTGGGAGATCAGAGTCTTAGCCACTGAACTACCAAGGAAGTCCTGGAAGGCAGATTCTTAACAACTGGACCATTGGGGAAGTCCCTATATTAATTTTGACAGTATCCTGTTCCTAATATGTTTAAAGTGTCTTTGCTCTAGAACAAAGACACTATTATTCTTGCAATGGAAGATTATTTTGTCCATTGACATCTTTGATTCCTCTTGAAGGCTGTGGGATGCAACAGTGCTTTATAAACAAACCTTTTTGTGCTCAAAATTTTAACATGGACAAAGGAGCCTGGCAGGCTATAGTCTGTGGGGTCAGAAACAGTTGGACACAACTGAGCAACTAACACACTTCACTTGCGCTGAAAGGGTGTTTGAATATTGATAACGCATGGAGAGATTTGGGATTTTCCACACTCTGAGAAAATCACCACTTAAGATCTTTTCAGTTACTGAGGAGGTTACAGAGTCGATGTGGGAGAGGCAGTGTTGTATAATGAAAGAACAGGGGACTTAAATCTATGCCCAATCTCGGGTTCAAAGTCCATCTCCATAAGCCAATGACTTCATCTCTCCCAATCTCAGTTTTCTTTATCTACAAAATGGGAATGCATAATATCCACTTCAAAAGGCTTTCATGGGGAATTAAATAAACTAAGAGATGAGTAATCGTAGGACAGGACAGTCAGCAAAATGGTTTTTCTTTCCCTGTTAGTATGCCCTGTTTCTTTAAGAGTCAACAGTTATTGTTTAGTTACTAAGTCATGTTTGACTCTTGTGACCCTATGGACTGTAGCCCGTCAGGCTCCTCTGTTCATGAGATTTTCCAAGCAAGAATACTGGAGCAGGGTGCCATTTCCTTCTCCAGAGGATACTCCTGACCCACGTCTCCTGTGGCTTCTGCATTACAGGCAGATTCTTTACCACTGAGCCACTGGGAAGGCTCACTAAAGAGTCAACTGAGGAGGAGGAAAACCACGAAAGAGAAAACCGTTAAATTAATATTCAAGTAGATTTGGGCCCAAGACATCCTTACTGACATCCTCACTTTGACCTTGTCTGCTTTAAACCTGCTGAAGCTGATATAGGAAGTGTCTGGCTGTGGCTCCACCTGCTGATTTGTAGAGGAGCCATTCCTGCTGTGCCTGTGGGAGGCTGCAGCTCAGCTGAAGCACAAAGCTGCTTAGCAAGTCTGCATGTGCTTTGTTGATCTACAAGACAAACGACTGAAGCAATGCTCAATTGCTAACTGATATCTTTTGAACCAGCCCTTTCAATGTGGAAAGTGTTATTGGATTTCTCACTGTTCCTCCTTATTCCTTTATTCAGGACACAAGGAACCTACATCCACACTATGCAGGGAGGTGGTGGCTTTGGTCTGTTCAAATCTTGGGAAGCTCCTAGGCTGCTGATTGGCATGAATAGCTTAATCTGGACTATAACCTATCAGTCAGGAAAAGACTGGCCTGAGAAAAAAGAAACTGTGAGGGCTTCATTCTCTCTTGTGGTCTCTGGGGGTCTCTGGCAGTTAAAACACTCTGGCTCATGCTCAAGACAGAGCTGCAAAGAATTTACTTTTAGGATTCTCTAAGCTTTTGACTATCTGAGCATTCATGGAGTAGGAGAAGGGAGAAAGGCAGCATTTCCCTTTATGAAGTGAAGTGAAAGTCGCTCAGTAATGTCCGACTCTTTGCGACCTCATGGACTATACAGTCCATGGAATTCTCCAGGTCAGAATATTGGAGTGGATAGCTATTCCCTTCCAGGGGATCTTCCCAACCCAGGGATTGAACCCAGGTTCCCGAATTGCAGGTGGATTCTTTACCAGCTGAGGTCTGTTCCAAATAAGGTTTCAAAAATTGAAAACTGACAACTCTAAAGTCATGAGTGTAGAGGGGGGGAAAATGAATAAATAAAATTCTTAAAACCAAATGATTATATTTTAACAAGTAAAAAAAAATGATGCCTTCCCTGGTGGTTTTGATGGTAAAGAATCTGCCTGTAACGCAGGAGACCCAGGTTTGCTCCCTAGGTCAGAAAGATCCCCTGAAGAAGGAAATGGCTACCCACTCCATTTTCTTGCCTGGAAAATTCCACGGACAGAGGAGCCTAGTGGGCTACAGTCCATGGAGTTGCAAAGAGTCACACTCGACTGAGCGACTAAATACTTTTGCTTTTGGTAGCCCAGTAGTTAAGAATTCGCCTGCCAATGCAGGGGACATTTGTTCGATCCCTGATCTGGGAGGCTCCCACATGCCATGGACCAACTAAGCCTGTGTACTACAACTACTGAGCCCAGTTCTAGAGCCTGCTCTCTGCAACTAGAGAAAGCCCACACACACAAATGAAGACCCAGTACAGCCAAAAACAATAAAATAAATACATAAATAAAATTTTAAAATATTTAAAATCAGACAGCTAGGGCTTCTCTGGTGGCTCAGTGGTAAAGAATCTGCTTGTCAGTGCAGGAAACATGGGTTCAGTCCCTGATCTAGGAAGATCCCACATGTCACAGAACAATTAAAGCACATATACCTCTACTATCGAGCCTGTGCTCTCGATCCCAGAGGAGCCGCGACTACTGAAGCCTTGACACCTAGAGCTTGTGCTCTGCAACAAGAGAAGTCACAGCAATGAGAAGCCCCCGCACTACAACTAGAGAGCTGCTACCCTCTCACCACAACTAGAGAAAAACTTTCCCAACATAGCCAAAATAAATAAATAAATATTTTCTTAAAAATCACTATGGGGTGGGAGGTGGGGGGGTGGTTCAGGACTGGGAACTCATGTACACCCAAGACGGATTCATGTCAATGTATGGCAAAACCAATACAGTATTGTAAAGTAAAATAAAGTAAAAATAAAAATTACAAAAAAAATCAGACAGCTATATATTAAAAGTATTTATAAAGCCCTGGCAGTAATTTAAAATTAAAAACAAGTAAACAAAAATAAATCAATAAAAATAAAAACAAGTAAACAGAATATGAATCCACAGAATATGATGTCACTATATCAGGAGTCTTTCCAGAGCTGTGAGAGGAGGCTCTCTAAAGCTGATTGGGAAGCTCAACGATCATTCCACTGCTACCATCACAGCTACCAATATATGTTGCCAATATATGGCAAAAATTCCACCTGGGTGAATCAAATGTTCATTTTTATTAAGATGAGCTGCCACAACAGGTGGATCACCAAGGGAGCTTTGGGTTGCAAAATGTAGAAAATGTTGCTAGTAAGGACATTTACTCTCTCACATAACAAGAGGCCACATGTAATATTCCCAGGCTGGTTAATTTATCAGCGACCCTGGAACTTTCCCATCTTTCTTCTCATCCATCTTCAACATGTTGGCTTGTCCTCTCTGCTTGGCTCCACTCATGGTCACAAAACAGCTGCCTGAGAGCTAGATGTCACAGTTAAAAAAAAACAGAGCAGAAACAAATTTTCATCCAGATTGTATACACATTATAAAGGTTTCATTTAAATCATTAATGAGGGAGCTGTTAAAGAATACAAAAAGTTAATTCTCTGAGTGTTTTCAGGTGAGAAATGTATACATATCAATAAATGAACAAAATTATTAGGTTAGGTACAAAACTGATTAATATTCCACAGGACTAAAAAATAACACCTTTCAGGTTAATGTTTCTTCAAGGCTATACAAGAACAACACCTTATCAGTTTCTACAGGTTAATGTTACAGAAGTGTAAACTCTGTGCTTTTATCAGTAGTGGACGTAATCAAATATACCATGACAACAGTTATATTCCCAAGAGTATCAGGTAAAGGTTAAGTTGGCTTATTAGGAAAACTCTAGAGTATATTTCAAAAAGAATGATCAATTTTTTTCTTCTCTAAAGTTTGGGATAAACTTTTCTTCCAGACACAAATTGTTTTACATGCCTCAACAAAGGGGAAGTTTTGCTGGATTAGAAAAGTTGAGTTTATTTATTTTTTCTTTCTCCAAACTGAAGCTTATCAGTTCAGTTCAGTTCAGTCGCTCAGTCATGTCCAACTCTTTGTGACCCCATGAATCGCAGCACGCCAGGCCTCCCTGTCCATCACCATCTCCTGGAGTTCATGTCCATCGAGTCGGTGATGCCATCCAGCCATCTCATCCTCTGTCATCCCCTTCTCCTCCTGCCCCCAATCCCTTCCAGCATCAGAGTCTTTTCCAATGAGTCAACTCTTTGCATGAGGTGGCCAGAGTATTGGAGTTTCAGCTTCAGCATCAGTCCTTCCAATGAACACCCAGGACTGATCTCCTTTCGGATGGACTGGTTGGATCTCCTTGCAGTCCAAGGGACTCACAAGAGTCTTCTCCAACACCACAGTTCAAAAGCATCAATTCTTCTGTGCTCAGCTTTCTTCACAGTCCAACTTTCACTTCCATATATGACCACTGGAAAAACCATAGCCTTGACTAGATGGACCTTTGTTGGCAAAGTAATGTCTCTGCTTTTCAATATGCTAATCTAGATTGGTCATAACTTTCCTTCCAAGAAGTAAGCGTCTATTAATCTCATGGCCACAATCACCATCTGCAGTGATTTTGGAGCCCAAATAAATAAAGTCTGACACTGTTTCCACTATTTCCCCATCTATTTCCCATGAAGTGATGGGATCGGATGCCATGATCTTTGTTTTCTGAATATTGAGATTTAAGCCAACTTTTTCACTCTCCTCTTTCACTTTCATCAAGAAGCTCTTTAGTTTCTCTTCACTTTCTGCCATAAGGGTGGTGACATCTGCATATCTGAGGTTATTGATATTTCTCCCGGCATTCTTGATTCCAGCTTGTGTTTCTTCCAGCCCAGCGTTTCTCATGATATACTCTGCATATAAGTTAAATAAGCAAGGTGACAATATATAGCCTTGACGTACTTCTTTTCCTATTTGGAAACGGTCTGGTGTTCCATGTCCAGTTCTAACTGTTGCTTCCTGACCTGCATATAGGTTTCTCAAGAGGCAGGTCAGGTGGTCTGGTATTTTCATCTCTTTCAGAATTTTCCACAATTTATTGTGATCCACACAGTCAAAGGCTTTGGCATAGTCAATAAAGCAGAAATAGATATTTTTCTGGAATCTTTTACTTTTTCTATGATCCAGCGGATGTTGGCAATTTGATCTCTGGTTCCTCTGCCCCTTCTAAAACCAGCTTGAACATCTGGAAGTTCACGGTTCACGTATTGCTGAAGCCTGGCTTGGAGAACTTTGAGCATTACTTTACTAGCGTGTGAGATGAGTGCAATTGTGCGGTAGTTTGAGTATTCTTTGACATTGCCTTTCTTTGGGATTGCAATGAAAACCGACCTTTTCCAGTCCTGTGGCCATTGCTGAGTTTTCCAAATGTGCTGGCATATTGAGCGCAGCACTTTCACAGCATCATCTTTCAGGATTTGAAAGAGCTCAACTGGAATTCCATCACCTCCACTAACTTTGTTCATAGTGATGCTTTCTAAGGCCCACTTGACTTCACATTCCAGAATGTCTGGCTCTAGGTGAGTGCTCACACCATCGTGATTATCTGGGTCATGAAGATCTTTTTTGTACAGTTCTTCTGTGTATTCTTGCCACCTCTTCTTAATATCTTCTGCTTCTCTTAGGTCCATACCATTTCTGTCCTTTATCGAACCCATCTTTGCATGAAATGTTCCCTTGGTATCTCTAATTTTCTTGAAGAGATCTCTAGTCTTTCCCATTCTATTCTTTCCCTCTATTTCTTTGCATTGATCGCTGAGGAAGGCTTTCTTGTCTCTCCTTGCTATTCTTTGGAACTCTGCATTCAGATGCTTATGGAATGGTAGATGGAAATCAATGCAGTGTTTGGCAACTAAAATTTTTTAAAAATGAAATATAACAGAATATCAAAGTTTATTAAGCATAATAAGATCAAGTATTAGGTGTGTGTGTGTGTGTGTGTGTGTGTGTTAGGTTATAAAATGTAATTCTTATTGTGAGAAATGGTTTTAAAGTTTGAAAAATATTGACTTAGACCATTTAAGACTCCTCGTAGGAGCAGGAAAGGGACCCATGTGAAACACAACTGCTTGGAAAAGGATGATTAAAATCAGAGTTTTGTCCTCAAGGAGGGAACTGGGGAATGACTTTTTGGTCGAGTAGCCTACAACTGAAGACTGACCAAGCAGTGCTTGGCCTTGTTGTTCTCCTCCTCAAACCCCCTAAGCTGAGAGAAATGCCTTCTGGCTACTGTATACCTGTGTTTCACTATCTGCTTCATTACTTCAAGCTCAGGATGGCTCAAATATCATAAAAGTCACCCTCCCCTCC
Organism: Aepyceros melampus; assembly: GCA_006408695.1. Classification (NCBI taxonomy): domain Eukaryota; kingdom Metazoa; phylum Chordata; class Mammalia; order Artiodactyla; family Bovidae; genus Aepyceros; species Aepyceros melampus. Next base: position 469,156 of record SJXQ01008557.1, on the reverse strand, counting down.
TCCCCGCTTTTTTGATACTAGTTGTCCCCCAAATATTTGTTTTCCTTTACTGACATAATTGAAATGTTATCTGGGAATGCAGTCACCCAGCTAAAGACTACCTTTCCCAGTCTCTCTGGAGCTAAGTATGATCATGTGACTAAGTGCTGGGCTATACTAGGGTCACAGAAATGATGTAGGTAAAATCAGGGTCATACCTTTAAATGGTGGGGGGCGGGGGCCAGAGAGAGGATGGAGGAGATGCCTTTCTTCTCCCTCATTCTGCTGCCTAGAACAAGGACTCATTTGGGACCACATAGACAAAGGCAACACCCTAGGGATGGTGATGCAACAAAATAGGAGGTGTCTAAGTCCCTGACAGGTGCTGTCATACCAGCCAGCCCTGTATAATTACATAAGGAAGAAATTAAACTTCTTTCTCATTTATGCCACTATTTTTGAGTCCCTGTTATGGCAGCTTAACCTATATCTAACCAATATGCTCTCTGTATACACTGTTAGCAGAAAACAGTACAAGGTTGAAGTGCTAAGGTACACAGACTTATTAAAAAGCAGAGACATTACTTTGCCAACAAAGGTCCATCTAGTCAAACTATGGTTTTTCACAGATGGACCACAAAGAAAGCTCACTGCCAAAGAATTGATGCTTTTGAACTGCGGTGTTGGAGAAGACTCTTGACAGTCCCTTGGACTGCAAGGAGATCAAATCAATCAATCCTAAAGGAAACCAGTCCTGAATACTCATTGGAGGGACTGATGCTGAAGCTGAAGCTCCAATACTTCGGCTACCTGATGCAAAGAGCTGACTCCTTGGAAAAGACCCTGATGTTGGGAAAGATAGAAGGCAGGAAGAAAAGGGGACGACAGAGGATGAGATGGTTGGATGTCATCGCCAACTAGATGGACATGAGTTTGAGCAAGCTCCGGGAGTTGGTCATGGACAGGGAAACCTGGCGTGCTGCAGTCCATGGGGTGGCAAAGAGTCGGACACGACTGAGTGACTGAACTGAAGGTACACAGACATTTGACACATCTGATTTTAAGGTGTGTGGACTTTTTTTTTTTAACTGCACTGGGCAGCATGTGGGATCTTAATTCCCTGACCAAGGATCAAAACTGCACCCACTGCATTGGAAGCACAGTGTCTTAATTGCTGAACCACCAGGAAGTCTCTAGACTGCACATCATACTCTCACAGTGCTTGCTTGTCTTCTTATCTGGGCTCCAAAACCCAGCAGGGTAAGGATTAGATAGAAAGTCAGAGGAAAAATAATTCATGCCTGTGACATGTGCTGCTTATTAATAGATTAAACCACATGTAATTGTTTTGGTAAGAAAAAAATTGTCAAAGTCTTAGCAATTTCACATGCTTGTATCTATCAGAACTGTTGCTGGATTTCACAGATTTCGAGTCTTGGAACTCACAAACAACAAGCTATTCAACAACTGTCTTTTCTAAAGAGCCTAGGCTGAAAGTTGAATCCCCATGACGGTGCATACCCAGATCAAGAGTCTCCCACACATCAACAGCCTGACCTCATAGTATGACCAGAGAGTGTGATAGTGCCTTGAGAAATATCTTGAATCTAAGGAGATAACTTAAAACCATCTTAAAAGGGACAATGTTAAACTAATGCAATAATGGCAGTTAGCCATAGTTTTGTTGGGCAGTGTAGACTTTGGGAGGAGGCAAGAGTCAGGTAATGATATGACTTAAAACCCTGTGTGTAAGCTACAAGATCAGTCTCTTTTTATGGGACTGTGTTCCATCAGAGGATGGTAGATAACAATCCCTCCCTGTCCCTCAGTCAGTATGACAGTATGGTAGTATGGCAGATGGCAAGCCCATAGCTTATATGCTCAGGTCCAATGGCTTTACGAATACTGATTCTTCTGGCCTTTATTTCAAATTCCCAGGAAGGAATCTGATTGGCCAAATGCAGCAGATGCTCCTGGTGCCTTGGCTGCTTGGTGCTTCTTGCACTTCAGATGTCACTGTGGACAGCTCCTATGAGTCCTCATGGCTTCCCACCTCCAAGCCAAGCCAGATTCAGTATTTCTGCCTCCAGGATTTCCCCCAAATCCCTCATACTTCAGTCAGCTTGAATCAGCTTGCACATAGGTACAGGTTCACTGTGCCAGGTGGATATGGGGGAGTTATCACCTTCTAGGAGAAACTTTCAACTTGAAGACAGGAGTCAGCCCAGCCTTCTGTCCTTTAGGATGATTCTGAGGCATTTTTTATATACCTTCTCTAAGGGTTCCCAGCTCCACAGTAGTAACCAGTTCAATAACTCTTCATTGGTTTTCCTTCCTTCCCTGTCTCCCTCTTCCCTACTCTCTTGCTCTGACTAGGATTACCTCCTATATGAATTATCTGAACCGAAATCCTTGTTTCAGGTTATGCTTTTGAGGAACACAAACTTAGATAACCAGTGTGAGTCAGATGACCACTCCCAGACCAATCATCTTTGGCAGAAACACTGCTACCCAGAGCCTACCCCAGGGGTGAGACGGATTGAAGAGGAAGCTGCCAGAATTTCCCTGAAAGACTTGCTCTCACTGTCAAGGGCTGGGGCTCAATTCCTTGTTGGGGCACTAAGATCCTTACTCCGTGTGGTGTGGCCAAAACATTTTTTTAAAATAATCATTTATTTATTTATTTTTATTTTTGGTTGTGGTGGGTCTTTGTTGCTTTGCACAGGCTTTCTCTAGTTGCAGCGAGTGGGGGCTACTCTTTGCTGCGGTGCACAGGCTTCTCCTTGTGGTGGCTTCTCTTGTTGTGGAGCACAGGCTCTAGGCGAGGGCTCAGTCGTTGCGGCTCATAGGCTCTAGAGCATGGGCTCAGTAGTTATTGCACTCAGAATTAGTTGCCCTGTGGCATGTGGAATCTTCCCAGAGGAGGGATTGAACTCATGTCCCCTGTACTGGCTGGCAGATTCTTATCTACTATGCCAAAGAGCTCTTTTCTTTTTTTTAAAACCATTTTATCCTCTCAGTGATATATTGGAAAGCTACTTAAAGATTTGTGATGTGGACCATTTTTAAAGTCTTTATTGAATTTGTTACAATATTGCTTCTAAGTTTCGACTTTTGTGGCCCCAAGACATGTGGGAGCTTAGCTTCCCAACCAGGGATTGAACCCACACCCTCTACACTGGAAGACAAAGCCTTAACCACTGGATCACCAGGGAAGTCCTGAAAGTTACTTATTTTAAAATATCTATCTCACATCTAAGTTCTATATTGAGCTTTCATTAATTCTAAGCATCATCCCCACCTAGTTCAGGCCATCATTATCTCTTGCTTCTATTATAGCAACAGCCTTCAGCCTAGCCTCCTTTCTACCAATCTGTTCTCCACTCTGAAGGCAGAGTGACTTTCCCAAAATACAAATCTGATCATATTACTCTCCTTCTTAAAGCTATCTATAGTTCCTCATTTGTTGTTGTTCAGTGCTTCTAAGTTTCGACTTTTGTGGCCCCAAGACATGTGGGAGCTTAGCTTCCCAACCAGGGATTGAACCCACACCCTCTACACTGGAAGACAAAGCCTTAACCACTGGATCACCAGGGAAGTCCTGAAAGTTACTTATTTTAAAATATCTATCTCACATCTAAGTTCTATATTGAGCTTTCATTAATTCTAAGCATCATCCCCACCTAGTTCAGGCCATCATTATCTCTTGCTTCTATTATAGCAACAGCCTTCAGCCTAGCCTCCTTTCTACCAATCTGTTCTCCACTCTGAAGGCAGAGTGACTTTCCCAAAATACAAATCTGATCATATTCTCTCCTTCTTAAAGCTATCTATAGTTCCTCATTTGTTGTTGTTCAGTTCTTGTGACCCCAAGGACTGTAGCCTGCCAGGCTCCTCTGTCCATGGGATTTTCCAGGCAAGAATACTGGCTGCTGCATCACTTCAGTCGTGTCTGACTCTGTGTGACCCCATAGACAGCAGCCCACCAGGCTTCCCCATCCCTGGGATTCTCCAGGCAAGAACACTGGAGTGGGTTGCCATTTCCTTCTCCAGGGGATATTCCTGACCCAGGGATCGAACCTGAGTCTGCCATATTGCAGGCAGATTTTTTACCACTGAGTCACAAGGGAAGGTGATCTTATGTTTATGTTAAAATTCTCAACAACTAATGTGGCCTCCATGATCTGAGATTTTACCCCTGCTAACTCTCCAGCTTTATCTCCTGCCAAGCTGTTCCTTACACTCTAAGATCCTGATGTTATCAGCTTTTTAAAAGCTTTATCTAAAGGATCTTGTTCTCTCTTATCTACAGGTCTTTGTCCCTGCTGAGTCCTCTGCTTGAAATAGCACCTACTTCCACCTCCTTCCTTTCTCCCTGGCCTTCACCTAGCCATGGGCTTCCCTGGTGGCTCAGAGGTTAAAGCATCTGCCTGGAATATAGGAGACCTGGGTTCGATCCCTGGGTTGGGAAGATTCCCTGGAGAAGGAAATGACAACCCACTCCAGTACTCTTGCTTGGAGAATCCCATGGAGGGAGGAGCCTGGTGGGCTACAGTCTACGGGGTCACAAAGAGTCAGACATGACTGAGCAAATTCACTTTACTTGACTTCCAACTCCTTCCTTTTTCCCTTGGCCTTCACCTAGCCAAAATCTACTTACCCTTCAGGTTTCACCTTGTCCACTCCAGAACAGGTGTACCTGAAATGCACTGCCGTCTTGCCTAGTACTTCCTAGTCTTTGCATATGTCATCCAGTGACAAACACATGGGAGGACACTCAGTATATTGTTGAATGAAGGAAGGAATTGAATGGACTCTCTTGAGTTTTCTAGGTTGTCCAAGCCAGTTGTGTAATTTTCACTTTAGTGTGGCTGACTCCCTTCCCCCAAACATGAGACTCAGGCCTGGCACATCAGAACATCACATACCCTGACCCCGGGCCACAGGTCAGAGCTGGCGGACCAATCCAAGTCAAGGCAAGTGGGCACAGTCGGAGCTGAAATTAGGCCTTCTGCTTGAGGAACCAGGAAAAAATAATTTTAATTTCCAGTAGCCTCAGAGCTGTAAGGATGTAAGAAGCAGACACAGAGGGAAACAAAACCAAAAGCTGGAGGGAGAGAGGAGAAAAGAAGAAAGCTGTCTCATTCCCAGTTGTAGCTGGTTCTCTCTCCATTCTGGAAGACATGTTCAACTCTAAGCATTTCATCTATTTACTTATCTTCATGCACAAATTTATGTGAAGCTAGGGCACCCAAGCCCATACAGGAAGGGCCAGAGAGGCATGTGAGAAAATGTGTTGAAATAGAAGTCTCAATCTGGGGCTCCCTAGGGTCAAGCTGGAGAAGGCAATGGCACCCCACTCCAGTACTCTTGCCTGGAAAATCCCATGGACCGAGGAGCCTGGTCGGCTGCAGTCCATGGGGTCGCTAAGAGTCAGACACGACTGAGTGACTTCCCTTTCACTTTTCATTTCCATGCATTGGAGAAGGAAATGGCAACCCACTCCAGTGTTCTTGCCTGGAGAATCCCAGGGATGGGGGAGCCTGATGGGCTTCCATCTATGGGGTCACACAGAGTCGGACACGACTGAAGTGACTTAGCAGCAGCAGCAGCAGGGTCAAGCAGGACACCAATCCAGCCACTCTAGCTTCATTTAAGAAACATTAAGTAAGCATTCAGAATATTCCAGGCATGTGTTTTTCAAATTGTAGTAGATGGATAATCTGTCCGAATTCTCGCCTGTGCTTCCGGGGGTGGGGAGGGGGCGGGAGCTCAGGAATTCGCATTTTAAAGCAGGTGATTCACAGTTCCAGGCACTGCACTGGGTGCTGGGCCCAACTCAAGGCAAGGCAGACTGGTTCGTCTTACCACTATATTTATGTGGGAAGGGGGCAGTGAGGGAGTGAGAGAAGAGATGATTACAATAAGGTGATAGGATGCTAGAAAAGAACGACGGGAAACCACAAGAGATGCACTGGGCTCAAACTGAGGAAGGTCAGAGAAGTCTTACCAAAGGACACCGAAACCAAACGTGGAGGAGCTACGGCTCTCTAGAGAAATGTGTATCTCACAGAAATATGGGTGTTTTCAGTTCGTAGAGTAGGTATAGCAGCGGCTGTGAACTAACGGCTGGGGGAGGGTGCAGAGTGAGAAGCAGGCGAAGGACCCAATTGTGAAAGACCCCAAACCACCTGAGCCTCGAAGATGTAATCTCTCCTTGTCTTCGCCCGCTCTAACGCCTTCGCGGCCAAACCCACCCATGGCCACTCGGTAGCCCAGAAGACACCAACCAGCTCCCGGACGCCTGGCAAAACAGGAGAGGCGGGCCTCGGCGCTTCCGGGATGCGCTCCGCCCCCTCCGACAGCGAGGGACGTGCCCGCCCTGCGCGATGACGTCACGCGCCCGCGCGCGCCAAGGGAGGAGTGAGAACTGCGGCCCGGGAGGCTCTGACGCTCCGGTAAAGCGGGCTGGGTCAGGGGGAGGAAGGGGCGGGACGAGGAGTTCCCCCCAGAGTACGGGGTCGCGATTTGGACCCAGAGCTGGAGCCCTCGGGGAGCTCAGCATCGCGTCCTCTCCCAGCAGGTCCCCGTCCAGCCCGGCGATGGAGTTTCCGGACCTTGGGGCTCACTGTTCGGAGCCGAGCTGTAAGCGCTTGGGTAAGCGAGTGAAGGGGTGAGGGGCGGAGCACGCGAGAGGCGGGGCCGGGCGGAGTGGCGGGCTCCCGGGCTGGGAGTGCCCGAGGAGGGCGGGGCTCGGGCTTGGGGCGTGGCGTAGGAGATGGTGGAGTAGGGCCAGGGTCCAGTTGGTTCCTAGTGCGGCAGCGTTTTCCTGCCCCTGAGTGGAAGGCTTGAGTGAGCAGGAACGTCGAAGTCCCACGGACCTGCAGTCTGACCCATTTCCTGCAGATTTTCTGCCGCTCAAATGCGATGCCTGTTCGGGCATCTTCTGCGCAGACCATGTGGCCTACGCCCAGCATCACTGTGGATCTGCTTACCAAAAGGTGAGGGGGCGGTCTGAGGATGAAAGGGGGCGGGTGGAGGATGCGTGAAAAATCTCCGGAACCCCTCTGCCTCACATTTCCCCTCCTTTATTGTCTTCTTGAGGCTCAGTGCTGGGAACATTATTTCCTTTTGCGTTTATGGAGGGCATGTCCAGGTTCTTTCAGGAGGATTCTCTCAGGACCAGAGATCTGGCTGGACTGGGAGTAGGCCACAGACCGAACCCTGCTCCCTAACTATAGGATATCCAGGTGCCTGTATGCCCGCTCTGTAACGTGCCTGTTCCTGTGGCCAGAGGGGAGTCCCCTGACCGTGCTGTTGGGGAGCACATTGACCGAGACTGTCGCTCAGATCCAGCTCAACAAAAACGTAAGGTAAGTGTTAGAGGGATCAACCATGGTCACCTGGGACTACAAATGCCTGGAACTCTGCACAGCTGTTAGGACAGGATTGAAAAGGGAGCAGAGATCTCAGCAGAGACAATCCTTCCTACTCCACCTCAGATCTTCACCAATAAGTGTGAACGCGCTGGCTGCCGGCAGCGGGAAATGATGAAACTGACCTGTGACCGCTGTGGCCGAAATTTCTGCATCAAGCACCGTCACCCACTGGACCATGATTGCTCTGGGGAGGGGCATCCCACCAGTAGGGCAGGGTAATTGCAACCAAGTTCTCTACTTGCCTTTGGGACCTGAATGAACCTTTGTCATAACAGTTGGGAAGCTTCACCCTGTCTCCTTTGGCTAGGGAGTCTTTTCTTTCTTTTTCAAGTGCATGTTTTCCAGATCTTTTGGAGGAGCTCCCCTCCTGACTTCCTGGGTCAGAGGTGGGAGGAACTTGTAAGCTGAAGGTGCCTGGAGGCATACCCAGAGTGTCTTTTCCTACAGACTGGCTGCCATCCCAGAGCACAAAGCCTGGCTTCTTCTACAAAGACTGTCCCCATTCCGAACCAGACCTTGCCTTCGTCTTCCTCTGCCAGCAGGTAGGCCTGCCTGTTTCCCCTCCCCACCTTTTCCCTTCGCATCTCTGACCTGAGCCTCTTGAATATCTGCCACAGAGCCTCAACTCAGTCTCCAACCCGGACAGCTGCTCCAGTGATTACTTTGCAGAGTGGCTTGGTGAGTGGGGCAGAGGTTGGATGGACAGAAGCAGACCCACAGAGAGTGAAGTCCAAGGCACCTGGTCTTACTTTTCCTTTTGCAGAGTGAGGATGAGGCTCTGCAACGAGCCCTGGAACTGTCCCTGGCAGAGACCAAACCCCAGGTCCCAAGGTACCTACTCACTGGTAAAAGGGTGGGGCGTGGGTGAAGGCTCAGTTTGGAAGGAGGGAGGTGGGACTGTTGTCATCCAACGCAGGATAGTAGGAACTTGGGCTCAAAATTAAGTTTTTGAATTATATGACCTGGGACAAGTTCTTTGGCCCATTAGTGTCTTAATATGTTCAATAAAATGAGGACAATACCAACATCCTGTAAAAACCTACATGTGAAAATTGAAACAGTACTTAGAAGGGCTCAGCACAGTGATGCCCAACAGAGGAGATGCTCACATTTTAGATACTAAGTTAAGCTGTTCCTCCCTCCCAGTTCTCAGGAGGAAGAAGACTTAGCTTTAGCACAAGCACTATCTGCCAGTGAGGCAGAATACCGACAGCAGCAGGTATGAGGACGGCCTAGAGATGTGCCCTGTGCTGGGAGTAAGTAAGGAGTTTGCAGGGTAGGGGGGAAGGCAGGGAGGGTGTTCTTCCAAGTGGTAGAGTTTATGGTGGTGTTTACCCATGTTGAGCTCTGCAGTAAGGACTGTCCCTCATTTCCTTGACGTTGCACCCTGTCTTCCTCTCCTTCCCTTCCCCTTGCTCCAGGCTCAAAGCCGCAGCTCGAAGCCGTCCAACTGCAACCTGTGCTAGGGCCCTGGGCTTGGGGGGGAGGCTCAGCTGAGGAAGACTGTGGCCCTCGCACCTCTAGGGTCCACAGGGAGAGGAGGCCCAGAGCAGCCGGAATGAAGACGAAGAGGAGTGACATGGAGGCCACCTCCAGGGAGCATCAGGAGAAACAGCATGTGGAGCTGAGCCTACAGAGGGCTCTGATGACTGCTCCAGCTGCATGGGAGTGAGCCGCTCTGAACTGCTCCCTGGCCAGGTCCCACTTGGCCCCCCTGCATCTTGTCATCCCCCATATACTGGGGCTCCCCTCCATGTATAGGGGGCAGGGAGGGTGGCTAGAAACAATAAAGGAAGGGCAGTCTGTAAGACAACAAAGTGGTGTGTTTCTTTCTCTTTTCCAATCAAAAACAGAAGAGTCCCATCAAGAATACTTATCTGACCTGCAGTGGAGGCCTGCTGTAGTTCCCTACACCGCAAAGTCATAGTGATCCTAACACAGTCCACACTTATTTCCCCCACAATGCTCTTCTGAAAGTCCCCGTTCCATCACTGTAGCTAGCACCAAGACCAGGATGAAACATGGCAGGAAAGAGGGATACAGTGTATTCCCCTCAGAGTTATCCTTCAGGAAAGAAGTGGTCACAACTTTTGTCATCATGCCTTAGTCTGGGGCGTGGTGTCTTCAGAGACTTCTTGTCCCTGCTGCTGTAGCTGCCACATGTCAGCATACACCCCACCTCGGGACAACAGAGCCTCGTGCCTGGGGCAAGGAGAAAAATGTTAAGTCCAAACCAATTGTTATTTGTACCCCAAGAGTCCTTGCCACCAGTCTTAGATGACAAGGAACTGGTGAGAGATCTTCCAGAAACCCCTGGGATTCCACAACCTTTCCTTGGGGCCCCCTCTTCAGAGGCCCATCCCTGTTTATCATGCTGTGTCTCTTACCGTCCTCGCTCCACGATGCGGCCATCCTTGATGACGAGGATCTGGTCAGCATTGACTACCGTGGAGAGCCTGAGAGGTCAGAGGTCAGTCAACCACCACAACACCCGAGGGGGCCCCCCACTTGCTGCCCATCCCATACCTGTGTGCCACCACGATGGTGGTGCGGTTGGCGCAGACTTTGGCCAGAGAAGCCTGGATGGCTCTCTCATTATGGGTATCCAACGCAGACGTTGCCTACAGAGAGGGACTTAGGTAAAACTGTCCCTCCCACCAGATCCCTGGTGGGAGGAGGATGCAAGTGGCTGGCCGAGGCCTCAGGAATCAAAAAGGACCTTGTTTTGCGCTTGAAAACTGTGAAGTGTTTTTGTGAAACATGCATTCTTGCTGGCTCTCCTACAGGAAGAATGGTGCTCAGCAGGAATGGCTGGGCACAGGCTCAGGGAGGAAGGAAGGGGGCAAGGCATCTCAGGGCCCTCACCTCGTCCAGCAGAACAATGTCTGGAGCCTTGAGAATGGTGCGAGCGATGGCGACACGCTGTTTCTCCCCACCACTCAGCTTCAGTCCCCGCTCGCCCACCTGAGTATCATACCCTGTGGAAATTGCCCACCTCTCTCAAGTCACATGTACTACACTTGGTTTCTGTGACCAGATGGGCAAGGACGGGGTAGAATGGAGGTCAGAGGCAGTAACAGGCCTGAACTGGGCCAGGGGAGACCCTGAAGGGGAGGCTCACCTTCAGGGAAAGTCATGATGGTGTCATGGATGCCCGCAGCCTGAGCCGCAGCCTTCACCTCGTCGTTCCCAGCTGTGATGCGGCCGTAGCGGATATTGTTGGCAATGGTGTCGTTGAAGAGGACAGTGTCCTGGGGCACGACTCCAATGTGAGACCGGAGAGACGTCTGGGTCACCTGGGGCCAAAAGACCATATACTCTGGCCTGTGAGATCCCTCCAGGCCTGGAAGGTAGGATGGGCTGGTGAGAAGCACATGGGATGAGACTCTGCGTGAGAGTCCTGCCTTCACCTCCTCAGACTCCAGCTGTGTGGGCAAATCACTTAATCTCTCTAACTCTGTTTCCTCATTGATAGAAGATTCATTTTCTCGCCCTGCTGCCCTGGATGGCTGCAGATCTTTGTGCCCATACGGCATCCTCGGAATCACTCCCGTGACTACTTTCCTTATACAGACCATGTGCCGCTAGAAAGGCTGAGGTCTCCTGACCCAGCTTTGCAGGGGTAACAGCTCTTTCTCTACTCCCTGGATGCCCAGCACCCACCGTTCTTTCACATATGGGCCCCTAAATTATAGTCTTCCCCCGAGCATCCTTACCTGTGAAACATCCTGCCCATCTATTCGGATGCAGCCGGAGCTGATGTCATAGAAGCGAAATAGCAGACGCAAAACTGTGCTCTTCCCTGCTCCTGATGGGCCCACCTGTTGCATGAAAAAGAGAGGGAGAAAGGACTTCTCTGGTGGTGCAGTGGCTAAGAATCTGCCCACCTGGGCACATGGGTTTGCTCCCTGGTCTGGGAAGATTCCACATGTCTCGGAGCACCTCAGCCCATGTACCACAACCACTGAGCTTGTACTCTAGTGCCCGAGAGCCATAACTACTGAGCCTGCATGCTGCAACTCCTGAAGCCCATGTGCCTGAAGCCTGTGCTCTGTAACAGGAGAAGCCACCACAATGAGAAGCCTGTGCACTGCAACAGAGTAGCTCCTGCTCACTGCAGCTAGAAAAAGCCTTCACATAGCAATTAAGACCCACCACAACCAAAAAAAGATTTTTTTTTTTTAGAAAAAAAGGATGGAAAAACATTCTCAGGCCTGTTGGCTAAAGGCTTTCTCTCCAAGAGGCCACCAATGTCCATGGAGGCTGCCACATTCAGTCCTGTGACCCAATAAGACAGGGCTCTCTGACCTCCACAGCCTGGGTCCCTAGCTACCACGGGCACTGGAATAAGGGAAGCTCAGGAGTCTGGGTCAACTGGCTGGGTCTCCTCTCACCAGGGCCAGTGTCTGTCCAGGCATCACGGTGAAGGACACATCCTGCAGGGTCTCCCGCCTGCAAGGAAGGGTGAGCATGGTTGGCAGGCTGGCTATACTGCCAGGGTCCCCTCCACCACTAGAGATACTACTGGGCCCTGCCACCTCTCGCTCA
>SJXQ01008557.1:446215-456736 GCA_006408695.1 Aepyceros melampus | reverse complement strand
TAACTGAAGTGCACGTTTTCAAACTCAATCTGACCCCTCTGAAAGCGAAGGGGCCCTGCGCCAGGAAGGTCCTTCACCTGGGAGAGTGCCACCATTGTGTGCCATTACAGGCCTGGTATCTTCCAGACACGAGGAACATCATGCCAGCTCCCACTCCCTACAAACCCACTCCTCTCTCCTCACTCACTTCTGTCTTCTCTTTCAGCAGGTCAAACATGTTCTCCATGTCGATGAAGTTGGTCTGAATCATCCTGCAAGAAGAGGGCTGGTTGGAGCTCCTCCCGGCAGCTGGGGAGATAACGTGCATCCTGGACAGGTGAGAGCTGGCATCAGGTTACCTGTAGTAGGTGCCAAACCAGTTGAGAGGCATGTACAGCTGGATGATGTAGGTGCCAAACAGCACAAAGTCCCCGACCTGTGGACATCCAGGGATGAAGACAGGGTTACAGGAGGCTGGCGGGCTGTCACCCTGCCCACTAGCTACCCCCTACCTCCTTCCCACCCATAAACCTGATGGCCTAGACAAAGTCCCCAGGCCCAGGACAATTCCCTCACCTGTAGCTTCTGCTCAGTGACAAAGTAGGCACAAAGCAGGGAGCCGGCAAGAAGCCCAAGGCCAATCACCAGGTTCTGGGTCTGATTTAGTAGAACCAGTGAAGCATTTGACTTCCACTCTAAAGTCTTGGGCAATGACAAACAGGAAGGAATGTCATACACAGGTTGACAGTCACCAAATCCCAACCTGGGTCCAGGCACACCAACCTCACAGCCCAAATTTTACTCCTCTCAGGCCTGGGGATTCCACAAGTCCCGGCTGTTGCTCTCAGTAGACCTCAAACCAGCATCCTCACCTGATATTTGATGATGGCCTCACGATAGCGTTCCACTTCATAACTCTCTGCGTTGTAATACTTCACCTGACGAATTTCAAACCAGTGCTGTTTCACACAGCCACAGCTTTTAGCTCCATTCCCTCCTCCCTGATTGTAAGCAGCACACTTCGAATCCTCCCTGCTCCTTGTCAGCCCCAACGACTCCAGGTACACTCCTCTACATCTCCAAACCTCACAAAACTGCCACCAAGGTCTCTGTTACCGTCTCAAAGTTTAGCAAAGAGTCCACAGCCCGGGCCCGGGTAGCATTCTCCTGCAAGTTCATAGCCCGTCGAAACTTTGTTCTCCACTCAGTGACCACAATGGTCAGGGCTAGAGAGTGACAGGAGAAGGGAGAGGGAGGAGAAGAGAGCAAGTCACTCCCAGCAGCAGAGACCATGTGTATATGTCTGCTGCTGGTCACATGTACACTAACCCTGTGCTATAACCCAGGACCCAGATTCCCAAGGAAGGGAGTCTTAAGCTCCCTGAGGGAAGGGACTGTGTCCAAGACATCATCACAGTCTGCATAAAGTCTGTGTGAAAACAGTTTTGGTGAACCAATGGAGGCAAGATCTTCCTATCACATGAAGTTCCTCTTGGACTTGAGGTTCACAGCGGGAATCTAAAGTGACCAGGATGTCCTTCCCTAGGGAGAGCTGGGGTTTCCTTGACAGAGGACGCTCATCCATCACACTGGGGAGCAGCAGGAGCCTATTGGAGCCCACTAATCTACAGCCTCTCAAAGCTGGGCCATCTGAGTTGGGGCAGGACTCATGTTCAAGGCACTCTGTAAATGGTTCAGGGAGATGGTTTTACCAAGTCATCTCTCATCACTCACCAAGGTAAAAACTCATGCACAGGAACACAATGAGGCCAAACCAAGCATTGAAGAACATGCTGAAGTAGATGATGCCAATGATGATGTCAGCCAGTGTGGGGATGATGTTGAACACTAGGTAGCTAGGAGGCAAAGTCAAGCAATGAAGAATAATTTAAGGGCTCAGAGCTAGCAACTCTACCTAGGAGGATTTCAACAGAGTGTTTTGTTTTCCATAGCAACAGACTAGAATCAAGCTAAATGCCCCTTAAGAATCAATGACCCTTATATATGGCTAAATAAACCATAGCATGCCCAAACTATAGAATGCTTTGGATCAATTACAATGCATGAGAAAGATCTTCACATATGAATGAGAATGTTGTTGTTTAATCACTAAGTTGTGTCTGACTCTTTGCAACGCTATGGACTGTAGCACGCCAGGCTCCTCTGTCCATGGAATTCTCCAGGCAAGAATACTGGAGTAGGTTGCCATTTGCTTCTCCAGGGGATATTCCCAACCCAGAGACTGAACCTGTGTCTCCTGCTTGGAAGGCAGATTCTTTACCACTGAGCCACCAGGGAAGCCTGGATAAGAATACATCTCCCTAACATTTTGATAATAAAGCCATTCTGAGAAATGATGCCTACAGGGGAACCTCTAGTGAGTGGAATTCAAGAGAAATTTGTTCTGTCTGCTTTACTAGAATTATTATGAGGGCATGTGTATATTAATTTTATAATTTAAGAAAAAAAAGAGGACAGAGAGGCAACTCCTCCAGCTGGGTGGGTTGTCTTGACAGCCCCTCCACCTGCTTCCCCAGCCCTGCCCTCCCGCAATTCCTTTCCATTGGCACAGCACCTGAGCAGCCCCGTGACACTGGACGTGCCCCGGTCCACGATCCGCAGCACCTCCCCTGTGCGGCGCCCCAGGTGCCAGCGCAGTGAAAGCTCGTGCAGATGGGAGAAGAGGCGCAGTTCCACCTGCCTCGAGGTGAACTGCTGCACCCGGATCCATAGGAACGTGCGCAAGTTGGTCACGAAGCCTGCGGGGAGCCAGGGAAGGCCTCGGTAGGGCTGAGCGGCCCAATGACGTCAGCCCAGCAGCAAGATGTGAAAGGTCTGAGAGCACCAAGGGGGTTGGGGGAGGGACGCCTGTGGGAGGAAGGACAGTGGCCAATACCAACCAGGGTGAGAGCAGAGTTCCTCATACCTGTACTGCCAGTGCCACCCCCCTGGAGAAACTTGAGGAAGACATAGATGATGACCGTCCAGACCAGGGAGTTCCAAGGTGCCTTCTCGGTCAGCAAATTCACTATGGAGAAAATGAGTCCAAGCCCACTCAGAGACCCTAGCACTCTCTTTGGGAGAAACTGCCCTTGGCACCAGCCACAGCCTTTACTGACCACCCAGTTCTCAGCTCTGTCACACTTCCCTGGGCTAGTCTCTACCACCATCCAAGCCAATGAAGGACCAGAGTGCTAAGCTGACCCCCTCCTTCTCCCCCTCACCTATGTCCCTATAGAAGATGGGGACCAACACGTTCAGTCCCCGCTCCAACCCCATGAGCCCCAGGCAGATGAGCACAACAAACTGCAGAGCTGGACTCCCCCGAGGCCACAGGTAGCCACTCAGTAGGCGGAGCTTCCTGCCTAGGTCTCGCCAGGTAGACCTCGTGGTCCCTCTGTTGATGGAACCTAGGATGGTGAAACATGTAGGGGAAGGGAGCTCAGAAATCAAAACGGCATTAGCCAGAAACCCTCTAAGGAAAACGTATAGGATTATAGCTCCCAGGTAACTTGGGCTCACATGTGACCCCTGATGGGCTCAGAAAGGCTAACAGGGATTCAAATTTAGGAAAGAAGTGAGTTATTACGGTGAGAAGAAATGATGACGGGGAATGGAATTACAATAGACCCTAAGTTTTAGAAAGTGAGGTGTACCTGGCTCCTTTCTACATCTTGATCCTCTTCATTGACCCGCAAGGTGTAAGACTGCGGTCGAAGTCCAGGGGCCCATAGCCCCAGGACAAAAAGCCCTCCGGAAACCACATACCGCAGCACCCACAGGCTAAACTGAACCTAGAATTAAACATAGGCGGGGAGACTATCACTGAGGGCCAAAGTCCCATTTTCACTCCTTGTAACACGGCTGGGCACTGGGGTAGTACACACACCCAGGTCCTCTTCAGGGGCCCAGCATCTAATAGGCTTTAAAAAAGTCTACAGTGACTCAGCACCGCCACTCCCCACCAGCTGGCTATCAGCTCCCAGCAGCACTGGCCCCTCCTTTCTTCCCTTTCTTAAAGGCATTTGAAAAGCGTGGAAGCAATGTGAGCAGACACGCCACGCTTCCCCCTCCCCCCACGAGGTCCCTCACCTGCTGGCTTAAGTTCGCCCTTGCCCACCACCACTGTGGGTTGTTCCAAGACACCAGGGCCAAATTCTCGGCTGCAAAAGACACAGTCCAGAGGAGCAGGAGACCCGGGCTGTGCCTGAACTTGATCCAGACGCCCATTGCTAGCTTCTGCAGTGCCTGGCTCCGTTCTGTCACGAGCATCGCCAGACCACAGGCGCTGGCCACAGTCCCCAGTACAGAAGCCAGGAAAAGGTAGCCTGGTAGTGGGGCACCCTGGGCAGTGCCCAACCGGCCAACGAGGCCAGCTAAGGGCAGCGCTACCTGAACTGTGGCCAGAAGAGCTGCAGCACGTAGGGAGCGACGCGAGGGCCGGCCGCCCAAGACACCCTGTCGGCGCCACCAGGCCGCTCCGGACGTCTGCAGGGAAAAGCCGGCACCAAGGCCAGAGCCCCTAGGACCATCAGAGTCGAGGGCATGAAAGTGAAGAAGAAGCAGGGGCTGAGCCCACCTTTCGCCCAGACCGGACCCGCGGGTCCCTCGGCCTCACAGAAGTTGCCCACAGTCACCATGGCAATGCGTGGCCACCGACCGAGACTGAGAGGACTAAGGGACGGGAGAACTGGAGCGGCGGCCGCTCGGGGCGGGGCGCAGAATCCCGAGTATCTCGGGTCATGGATCCTCTGGGCGCTGAGCCGCGGGGGTCGCTGGGCAGGGTCGCACGTGGACTCGGCCACACCACCCACTCGCTTCGCGCACGCGCCGCCTTCACGCACTCACGCCGGGCACGTACGCTGTCTCCGCCGTTCGGCCGGTGCTCGGGGCAGGTGACCCTCCGGCCGGGTCCCAGCCCACGGGAGTGTTCAACGTCCGACTCCGGCGATTCTCTTCCTCAGCAGCCCCGCCCACCAGGCCGCCCCTGGCCCCTACCCAGGTCCCCATTGGGCGAGAGTCTCCGAAGGGGCGGGGAGGGGGAATGGCGCACGCAGGGAAGGGCAAAATAGACGGGCGGAGCCGGCGTGGTCACGTGCTCAGGGCGGGAAATCTGACCGCACGTCCTGCCGGAGTCCTTGACCTCCAAGGAACCATGGTTCGGGAAGCTGCCCTTCTGCTCGCCCGCTAGGTCGGTATATCCAAGTGATCGCATAGACCAGCTTTCTCACGGGGCGGACACGCAGTTCCCAGCCACCTGCGTGGTTCACAGACACCCCACCCCTCCAACCCCCCCAAAACCTGGCCGCTCCGGACAACAAGCCGCGACCTAGTCAGTCCCTTCTTTATTAAAGGTTGTCAAGCTGTACACGGTCCCCCACCCCATTCCGCTGTAAGTTCGGCTGGGCTGCGTAGTTCAACCGCTCACCCGCGCGGACCCGAGATGGGGGAGGGGGGCGGGGGAGGGAAAGGAGTTGGGTCCCAGCATGCAATGCGGCAGCCCACAGCCGAGGGCGAAGCCATCCTGTCGCCTCTGCATCCCCCACTCGGGACAGCGGGATGCAAGCCAGAGTGCTCTTGCTGGGAGACGGACAGCCGAGGTCACACTCCGGCCCTTTCCATCCCATGTGCAGGTGGTACGGAGTACAATAAGCAGCAATGGGGGCCAGGAAGGCCTCAAGTCTCCCAGGGTCCCATCCTAAAAAGTTGGAGAGGACAGCAAAGACTTTCCATCCCTGCTCCACAGTTTAGAAACTTTCCTTCTTAGTGTCAAAAGATAGCATGAGGGGAGCTGGGAGCTAAAGCCTCCACACCAATACAAAGCAAAAGCTGAACAGAAGTGGAGAACAAGGGAACAGAAAGGGAGCAAGTGGCAAACATGCCAGTGATGTATGTGCAGGAAGCAGGGGGGAGGTGAGCAGGCTGCAGCGCTGGGAGAGAAATGGGGGTGAGGTAAGGGCCACAGCCTGAGCTGCTCATCTGTTCAGGGGTAGGGAGGGAGGCTGCAGAGGTTGAGGGTCCAGGCCCAACCTTCCCACTCCACAGTTGGCACACGTTCTCCCTGCTTGGCAGCTTCTGGGGTGGGGAGTCCTCTGGAGACTTGCAGGGGTGGGTGCAAAGGTGGCAGTACTGGGGCTGGGCTGGGGACCAGTTTCTAGCACCACACTCTGAGCCAAGGGGGGTCCTGGGGATGAGGCTAGAGTCCCATGTGCCCTGTTTCCTAGGCCCCCCGTCTCTTTCCTGGGGCTGTGGCGAGCCCAGCATTGGCACCTCCCTTGGCCAGGCACGGACACACAAACACCACACGCATGGAGCCAGGCAGCACTCGGGAGCCCTCCATGACGGACGGATGGGATGGCAGGGCAGCAATGGCCTCCATCCTGGGGCACAGGGACCCTCCTCTGGGATGGCAGGGCAACGATGGCCTCCATCCTGAGGCATAGGGACCCTCCTCGCCTCGTCTATACCTGTGGAGAGAAATGGGTTGGTGATGGAGATGGTCTTCAGCAATCTGCTTACACAACAGAAGCCTGGAGATAAAGGAAAAGGAAAATTTGATTCTGGGGCAGGTAAGCAAAGAAAAAATCAAGTTCTGGGTTTCATAGTTGGTGAGGGGAGAGAAGGAAGTCTGTTTTGGAGGAGAAGTTGCAGTGTCATCTGCTCAGGAGGCCACCTCCCTTCATATGAGAAGCGTGACTTCAGCCTGGAAGTTACTACTTCTGGCTGTCGGTTTCGGGTCTTGGAGCCCTTACCTTGTGCACCTGAGGGGGGAGCTCATCCTCTGAGCCCTCTTCGGGCACAGGCTCTGGGTGCCTTGATGCTGACTGCCCATCTTCAGCCCATCCTCCCAGGGGCAGCCGAGAGAAGTGAGAGGGAGCCCGGGGCACTGTGCCAGGATCTGCAAACACAAGTGAGTACTCTTAGTCTGTACACAGACAGGAATGAGGAGACGGGCTCTGGGGCTGCTGGGGGAGTTGGAGGCACCAGGGAGGGTCTAGTCCCTCTGACCTCTTTCCTCCCCTAAAGGCTCCAGAAGGACCACTCTGCCCTGAAGGCTCTGTGTCTTCTATACACCCCCAGTGCATACCTGTGATGCCTCCATAACGCCTTTGGAAGCCCCCCTGCAGGGCAGTAGTCTCAGGAGCTCCAGGCCGGGGTGCAGCACAGGGGTAGCTAGCAGAGCGGGGAATAGGCTGGGCGGCCCGGGCCCCCTCTCCCCCCTCTTCAGGGGCACTCTCCCCACTCTCATCACTCTCCCGGCGGTGCCACACATGCCGCTCAGGTTCAGCCTGGGCCTGCTGCTTGTGGAGCTGAGAAGTGGGAGATTCGTTAGTTGGGGACAGAAAGTGAAGTCACTCAGTCGTGTCTGACTCTTTGCTACCCTATGGACTGTACAGTCTGTGGAATTCTCCATGCCAGGATACTGGAGTGGGTAGCCTTTTCCTTCTCCAGGGCATCTTCCCAACCCAGGGATCAACCCAGGTCTCCCCCATTGCAGGTGGATTCTTTACTCCCTGAGCCACAAGGGAAGCAGTTGGGGACAAGAATATCTGAAATATTTACCCTCCACCATGGTATTGGCCAGTTATGATTTATATTGCCTCATCTAGAACCACTCACTCAGAGTACCTGTCATGTTAACAACATGTAACATACATGTAATGTTTTCCAAGTTAAATTCTCAGCAGATTCCAGGAACAAGCCTGTGCACAGATTGTAATGGCTCTCATTTTCCCCAGTCATTTGATTCCAGAATAAATTGTTTGTGAATCTAAGTGCCAGGAGCTCTTTTAGGTGCTGAGGATACAGCAGTAAACAAAATAAACAAAAACCCCAACTCCCTGGGGCTTATATACTTGGATGGGGGTGGGGGTAGATAGACAATAAACCAATAAATAAGGAAAAAATACAGTGTCAGATGATGCTAAATGCTATGGAGAGAAAAACAGAACTGGAAGATCCCTAGGCAAGGGAGGCTTTTACTCAGGGTGGCCAAAGATGGTACAGACCTGAATGAGAAGGAGGGAGCCATGTGGATATGTCAGGGAAGTGGATTCTTAGCAGAGGAAACCACAAGTGTGGAAAAGCCCTGGGTGAAAGTAAGCTTGTCTGAAAAGGATAGGAAGAGGAAATATGGGGACTGGAAATTGCAGAGCAGGTAAATGGCAGAGAAGGGATTCGAGCCCATGTCTCGCTTCTCCACCTCTAAAACCCTCTATTCTATTTTCAGCTGCCACCTTGGTTCTACGGCCCTGCCCCTTCCTGCCCACTCACCTGGTGCATGTAGAGGGCATGTAGGCTCATCTCAGTGGATGCATATTCTGACAGCACCAGGCTCTGCAGTTGGCCTTCCCACACGCTGCTCCCGGAGCTGGCTGTCCTGGCATCCACCCTGTCCCCACCACCAGCACAGACAGCAGTCATCAACATTTCTGAGATCAGCACAAACTACTGGGGGCTACTGCCACACCCTCCCCTCACGCCCGCTGCTACTCACCAGAGCCTGTCATGGTGCTGGGAGCCCGGCCCGTGGGAGCCTGACCAGGCTGCAGAGGTGAGAAGGAGCGCAGAGCAGAGGCGACTTCAGCCCTGTGCCTGGAGCCCTGCAGGTCTCTAGGCAGTGGGGGGCCCCGGCAGGATGAGCCGGCTACCACATTTGCAATAAGGCTCAGTGGCTGTGAATAAAAGGGGTGGGAGAATTCTCAGGGCACAGGGAGGCCTCTGGGTCCCCCAGGACTCTGCACATTAGGACCCAGTGGCACAGACAATGAACAGAGAAAAAGAAACTGACAGGGTGGACCCTTCTGCCCCCCACCCTCAAGTCCCAGCTACTGGCGTCCACTCTGCCCATCATATCCTAGTCCCTAGGAACGCACCTCAGACTCGGATTGTAAGGACTGGATGGATGTAAAGAGGGCATTTTCCGGGAGCAGACCCCCTTGGGCAAGGCCAGCAGCTGCTCCGTCCCGCTGAACTTGCTCCTTGAGGAAACCTAGGAAGGCCGTGCTCTCACGTGGTGGCTGCCAGCCAGGGTTGGTGATGGCAAAGTGCATGAGTGACAACTCTGTCTTCCCATCCTCGGCCTGCTGGTACACTGAGGCCTCCGTCTGCCCACCGGACAGCCACTGCACAAGGGAGGCTGCAGTTAGCAGGACTGGCCCCTTACAGAAGCCCTTTTGGTACTTTTCCTGCGGCGGAGAGGGGAGGCCTTGCCCCTGGAGGACAGAGACCACAGTGCACTGCTGTATCTCGTCCAGGGACCCTAGTGGCCACCCTACGAGTAGCCACATAGTGCGCTAGCTGCTTGGTTTGTGCCTTTCTCAGGGGAGCTTGGCCAAGGGTACAAGTTTAAGGCTATAATCCAGTCCAGGCTCCTGTTTACAAAGCCGTGTGTGCCCTGGTGCAGGGCTGCCACTTTGTGGTTCGTTGGCTCAGAAGGGGTATCTTTTTGCAGTTTGCCCCAAGATGCTGCATAGGCCAGCATCACCTCTGGCCAACTGCCCCCCTCCTTTCCTAATACTGAGGATGCCCATGCTGGCGAACATCCATCTGAGCGAAGGAACAGGTGTCTCCAACACCGACAACCTCCACGGTGAAATTGCGGAAGAAGTCTATAATCTCCAGAGCCCGTGGGCGCAGGCAGAAGATGAGGATGAGAGGTGTGACAATGGGGCTCAGTAACTCCTCCAGGATGAACACCTAGAGAGGAAGAAAGGGATTGAGGTCACAAAGGAGCAGGAGGGAAACCAGCCCTCGGCACCAAGCTGTCAGCCAGTCTCTAGCAGGCCCTGACTCCAACTCCACTCACTGCCTTGTACTGGAAGAGCTGGGCAAACTCGTCCCGGGTCTGCGAGCGGTGGGCATTACCCTGCCAGTGGTCAGGCATGTAGTGGATGTGAGCGAGGATCACGCGGAGCAGCTGCTCAGGGCAGAACACCATGTGCTGGTCCGGGATAAAGGACCTGGTGGGATCAGGGCTGTAGTGAGACGGAAGCCCTTCCCAGAAATGCCAGCCTGCTCCCCACTGCTTCCCTGGCCCACCTGCACACGGTCACGGTGACCCCCAGGAGTGTGACGGTGGTGAGGACGTGTTCCACAGCCAGCACATCTTCATCATAGATGGTGAGGGCAATAAGCACGGCCAGGATGGAGCCAGCGAAGAAGGCGCAGTTCTTGGCCAGCAGTGTCAGCAGCGGTGACAAGAAGCAATTCATGTACTTGGACGCAGGCTTGTAGCCTCGGTTGAGGCGGGACTGCAGCTCGTGCTCCAGCTCATTGAAGTGGCGGAGGTAGCAGCGGCCGTAGAGCGACCAGCAGCGTGCACCCAGGGCGCCCGGCTCCCGCTTAAGCACCTCGGCGTAACTGAAGAAGGCATAGAGGATCTGCCAGATGAGGATGAGGGGGCACAGCAGGAAGTTGGCAATGCCGATCCACAGGATGCGGTTGCTGAGGCGCTGGGCCAGCTCCAGCCGCTGCCCCCCACGTTTGTACTCAGCCTTGAGGCTCCATTCGTTGAGAAAGAGAGAGCCAGGTCCCCAGAAG